>OY821522.1:20631408-20834196 GCA_963682025.1 Cordilura impudica | reverse complement strand
GCTGCCGAACGTCAAATGACCGATACTTTAAGTAGTGCAATTACTCAAGCCCATGGATTACCGGAATTTATAAGCAATGAAAAGGAAGAATTGCCAGCAATACCAACTAAATTTAATGAGAATACTTCTGAAAACAAAAGATTAAAAAGGTATAATAAGCAGCTAAAAAACAAAAATCGCGAATTACCATTACTAGTTGACCGTTTAAATGCTGAACTTAAAGTTGCTGAAACAAAGAAACAAAAGTACAAAAAAAAATTACAAAGATCTAAAAAACATATTAAATATACCAAAAGCTTAAGTTCGATTGTTCGGGATTCAAAGGAAACTTTGAGTCTTTTAAAACAGAAGTATACTCAGGAAAAAAACATTTGCTCAGTTATGGCTTCTAAAATTTTAAAACGTTACAGACTAAAAAAAATATTGGACAATGGAAAAAAAATTTGCCGGAACCACTGCCCAGAAAAACCACAACAGTAAATGATTTTCTTATGAGGGACGACGTTAGTAGAGCTTGCGCTGGAAAGAAAGAAACCGTTACACGCGGAAAAATAAAAAAACAAAAACGATATCTGTCTGATACGATGAAAAATCTGTACAAAATGTTTAAATCCGAGAACAGTAATATTAATATGTCCTACATAACTTTTACGCGGCAAAAACCTTTTTTTATAAAAAGTCCTTCTGTTTCTGACAGAAATACCTGTGCTTGTATGGATCACGCCAATATTGATTTAAAGGCCTCGAAACTATTTCTACAAAAAGCTCTTGTTGAAAGAAATCCTGCTCAGTTAGTTAAAAAAATTATGTGCGATAGTGAGTCGGCTTTATGCGCTTGGGGTCTTTGCAAAACTTGCAAGTCGAAAAAAAAATTTATAGGCTCAACTAACAGTTCAGATGAATGCAAATGGTTTCAATGGGAGTCTGTTACGGAAAAAAGATTAAATAAGAAGAGTATTTCCCAACATAAATACGATGTTAAGGTCATGAAAAAGGTTGAAAAGGTTTCAACAGTAGCTAACTTGGTGAGTGAGTTTCAGAAAGACATGCTGAAGTTTAAAAAACATTACTTTAATGCTCGAAATCAGTACAGTGCGTATCGTTTTTGCAAGGATAATTTGAGCGAAACAGAAGTTTTGATTCATATAGACTTCTCCGAAAACTACATGTGCAAACTTTCAGAAGAAGTGCAATCATTTCACTTTGGTGCTTCGCGAAACCAAGCATCCATCCATACCGGCTAAATTTATTTAAAAAAATTTGAAAAGCCCGTGAGCTTCTGCACGATTTCTTCGGATTTAAATCATGGACGCGGTGTATTTGGGCCCATTTAGATCCAATAATTGATTATTTGAAAGATTGTGCTCCCGAAATATCGACCATACACTTCTTTTCGGATGGGCCATCTTCTCAGTATAAGCAGAAAAACAATTTTTTCTTTTTCTGCAATCGAATATTTGACAAAAAATTTACATGCGCAACATGGTCATTTTTTGAGAAATCTCATGGAAAAGGTGCAGCAGATGGAGTGGGTGCTGTCGTGAAACGAACAGCAGATTCGCTTGTTGCTCACGGAGCAGACATAGTAGAAGCAGAAGAATTGTACCACTCGCTTTTAGGCAAAATTGATGTGAAATTGTTTTACGTAAGCCCAAATCAAATTTCCAACATCAACAAAACATTGCCCACAAATTTAAAGACAGTTAAAGGCACGAGAGATATTCACCAAATAATTACAAAATCCAGAGGTGAATTGATTTACAGATCTCTCTCGAGCTTTTGCAACTTAAACCTCTGGGGGACCGGAAATTTATGCAACTGCCACAAACTTAATTCGAAAGTAGTAAAAATGATTGAGAATGAAAAAAAACAAAGCCGCTTGTCATTTCATGAAGTTTACACAGATTCAGAATAAGAATTCGAATGGAAATTTATAAATTAAATTAAGTTAAGTTATTGTTTTGCGTCAAATATTTACATATGTGTATAAGTTTCTTCAAGAATTACTTCCTTTTTTCTATTTTTGATAAAGACATCAAAGAATATGTAGATGTTTAGTTTTGTATGAAAATTTTTGTTTTTTGAAGAATTTTTGTTTGTTTTTATTTACTTTTTGTAAAAGAATAAACTTTTTTTCGTTAAACTTTAAATTTGGCATTATTTCTTGTTTACGTGCAACAAAATCTCTTGATCGTCACAAAATATCTTGAGCGTCACACTTAGTATTTTTTCCTTAAAACGATTATAATTGCAGTTTTTTTAAATACATTGTTACAAGCCTATTATTTTGCAAGTAACCTCAAGTCTTTTCTTAACAAAAATTTACCTATTTTCATCTTAAAATTTTAAAGTAACTAGTCACTTTAAAAAAAAAATGAGAAATCAAGGTGAATCGTGATTTTGTGTTTATAATCGAAAAGGTGATTTTCGCAAAAGTCAATCTTGAGAAACAAAAGAACATCGTAGTAAGCTAGAATTTCAAATATTTTTGCATTTTTAGCGATTTTTTATACATATTTGGTGTGTGACGCTCAAGATAGAAATCATAGAAAACCTAAAAAAAATCAAAAAATATTGATTTTTTTGAGAGCCTAAAAGTACCACCGGATTCTTCATCAATTTCTACATAAATTGGCCACTCTTACAGGCGAATTGAAAAAAACTTTAAAAATAAGCAAAAAAAACTCGTTGTGTACGTTTTTTTTGAAATTGACCCTATTAATAATAATAATAATAATAATAATAATAATAATAATAATAATAATAATAATAATAATAATAATAATAATAATAATAATAATAATAATAACAATAATAATAATAATAATAATAATAATAATAATAATAATAATAATAATAATAATAATAATAATAATAATAATAATAATAATAATAATAATAATAATAATAATAATAATAATAATAATAATAATAATAATAATAATAATAATAATAATAATAATAATAATAATAATAATAATAATAATAATAATAATAATAATAATAATAATAATAATAATAATAATAATAATAATAATAATAATAATAATAATAATAATAATAATAATAATAATAATAATAATAATAATAATAATAATAATAATAATAATAATAATAATAATAATAATAATAATAATAATAATAATAATAATAATAATAATAATAATAATAATAATAATAATAATAATAATAATAATAATAATAATAATAATAATAATAATAATAATAATAATAATAATAATAATAATAATAATAATAATAATAATAATAATAATAATAATAATAATAATAATAATAATAATAATAATAATAATAATAATAATAATAATAATAATAATAATAATAATAATAATAATAATAATAATAATAATAATAATAATAATAATAATAATAATAATAATAATAATAATAATAATAATAATAATAATAATAATAATAATAATAATAATAATAATAATAATAATAATAATAATAATAATAATAATAATAATAATAATAATAATAATAATAATAATAATAATAATAATAATAATAATAATAATAATAATAATAATAATAATAATAATAATAATAATAATAATAATAATAATAATAATAATAATAATAATAATAATAATAATAATAATAATAATAATAATAATAATAATAATAATAATAATAATAATAATAATAATAATAATAATAATAATAATAATAATAATAATAATAATAATAATAATAATAATAATAATAATAATAATAATAATAATAATAATAATAATAATAATAATAATAATAATAATAATAATAATAATAATAATAATAATAATAATAATAATAATAATAATAATAATAATAATAATAATAATAATAATAATAATAATAATAATAATAATAATAATAATAATAATAATAATAATAATAATAATAATAATAATAATAATAATAATAATAATAATAATAATAATAATAATAATAATAATAATAATAATAATAATAATAATAATAATAATAATAATAATAATAATAATAATAATAATAATAATAATAATAATAATAATAATAATAATAATAATAATAATAATAATAATAATAATAATAATAATAATAATAATAATAATAATAATAATAATAATAATAATAATAATAATAATAATAATAATAATAATAATAATAATAATAATAATAATAATAATAATAATAATAATAATAATAATAATAATAATAATAATAATAATAATAATAATAATAATAATAATAATAATAATAATAATAATAATAATAATAATAATAATAATAATAATAATAATAATAATAATAATAATAATAATAATAATAATAATAATAATAATAATAATAATAATAATAATAATAATAATAATAATAATAATAATAATAATAATAATAATAATAATAATAATAATAATAATAATAATAATAATAATAATAATAATAATAATAATAATAATAATAATAATAATAATAATAATAATAATAATAATAATAATAATAATAATAATAATAATAATAATAATAATAATAATAATAATAATAATAATAATAATAATAATAATAATAATAATAATAATAATAATAATAATAATAATAATAATAATAATAATAATAATAATAATAATAATAATAATAATAATAATAATAATAATAATAATAATAATAATAATAATAATAATAATAATAATAATAATAATAATAATAATAATAATAATAATAATAATAATAATAATAATAATAATAATAATAATAATAATAATAATAATAATAATAATAATAATAATAATAATAATAATAATAATAATAATAATAATAATAATAATAATAATAATAATAATAATAATAATAATAATAATAATAATAATAATAATAATAATAATAATAATAATAATAATAATAATAATAATAATAATAATAATAATAATAATAATAATAATAATAATAATAATAATAATAATAATAATAATAATAATAATAATAATAATAATAATAATAATAATAATAATAATAATAATAATAATAATAATAATAATAATAATAATAATAATAATAATAATAATAATAATAATAATAATAATAATAATAATAATAATAATAATAATAATAATAATAATAATAATAATAATAATAATAATAATAATAATAATAATAATAATAATAATAATAATAATAATAATAATAATAATAATAATAATAATAATAATAATAATAATAATAATAATAATAATAATAATAATAATAATAATAATAATAATAATAATAATAATAATAATAATAATAATAATAATAATAATAATAATAATAATAATAATAATAATAATAATAATAATAATAATAATAATAATAATAATAATAATAATAATAATAATAATAATAATAATAATAATAATAATAATAATAATAATAATAATAATAATAATAATAATAATAATAATAATAATAATAATAATAATAATAATAATAATAATAATAATAATAATAATAATAATAATAATAATAATAATAATAATAATAATAATAATAATAATAATAATAATAATAATAATAATAATAATAATAATAATAATAATAATAATAATAATAATAATAATAATAATAATAATAATAATAATAATAATAATAATAATAATAATAATAATAATAATAATAATAATAATAATAATAATAATAATAATAATAATAATAATAATAATAATAATAATAATAATAATAATAATAATAATAATAATAATAATAATAATAATAATAATAATAATAATAATAATAATAATAATAATAATAATAATAATAATAATAATAATAATAATAATAATAATAATAATAATAATAATAATAATAATAATAATAATAATAATAATAATAATAATAATAATAATAATAATAATAATAATAATAATAATAATAATAATAATAATAATAATAATAATAATAATAATAATAATAATAATAATAATAATAATAATAATAATAATAATAATAATAATAATAATAATAATAATAATAATAATAATAATAATAATAATAATAATAATAATAATAATAATAATAATAATAATAATAATAATAATAATAATAATAATAATAATAATAATAATAATAATAATAATAATAATAATAATAATAATAATAATAATAATAATAATAATAATAATAATAATAATAATAATAATAATAATAATAATAATAATAATAATAATAATAATAATAATAATAATAATAATAATAATAATAATAATAATAATAATAATAATAATAATAATAATAATAATAATAATAATAATAATAATAATAATAATAATAATAATAATAATAATAATAATAATAATAATAATAATAATAATAATAATAATAATAATAATAATAATAATAATAATAATAATAATAATAATAATAATAATAATAATAATAATAATAATAATAATAATAATAATAATAATAATAATAATAATAATAATAATAATAATAATAATAATAATAATAATAATAATAATAATAATAATAATAATAATAATAATAATAATAATAATAATAATAATAATAATAATAATAATAATAATAATAATAATAATAATAATAATAATAATAATAATAATAATAATAATAATAATAATAATAATAATAATAATAATAATAATAATAATAATAATAATAATAATAATAATAATAATAATAATAATAATAATAATAATAATAATAATAATAATAATAATAATAATAATAATAATAATAATAATAATAATAATAATAATAATAATAATAATAATAATAATAATAATAATAATAATAATAATAATAATAATAATAATAATAATAATAATAATAATAATAATAATAATAATAATAATAATAATAATAATAATAATAATAATAATAATAATAATAATAATAATAATAATAATAATAATAATAATAATAATAATAATAATAATAATAATAATAATAATAATAATAATAATAATAATAATAATAATAATAATAATAATAATAATAATAATAATAATAATAATAATAATAATAATAATAATAATAATAATAATAATAATAATAATAATAATAATAATAATAATAATAATAATAATAATAATAATAATAATAATAATAATAATAATAATAATAATAATAATAATAATAATAATAATAATAATAATAATAATAATAATAATAATAATAATAATAATAATAATAATAATAATAATAATAATAATAATAATAATAATAATAATAATAATAATAATAATAATAATAATAATAATAATAATAATAATAATAATAATAATAATAATAATAATAATAATAATAATAATAATAATAATAATAATAATAATAATAATAATAATAATAATAATAATAATAATAATAATAATAATAATAATAATAATAATAATAATAATAATAATAATAATAATAATAATAATAATAATAATAATAATAATAATAATAATAATAATAATAATAATAATAATAATAATAATAATAATAATAATAATAATAATAATAATAATAATAATAATAATAATAATAATAATAATAATAATAATAATAATAATAATAATAATAATAATAATAATAATAATAATAATAATAATAATAATAATAATAATAATAATAATAATAATAATAATAATAATAATAATAATAATAATAATAATAATAATAATAATAATAATAATAATAATAATAATAATAATAATAATAATAATAATAATAATAATAATAATAATAATAATAATAATAATAATAATAATAATAATAATAATAATAATAATAATAATAATAATAATAATAATAATAATAATAATAATAATAATAATAATAATAATAATAATAATAATAATAATAATAATAATAATAATAATAATAATAATAATAATAATAATAATAATAATAATAATAATAATAATAATAATAATAATAATAATAATAATAATAATAATAATAATAATAATAATAATAATAATAATAATAATAATAATAATAATAATAATAATAATAATAATAATAATAATAATAATAATAATAATAATAATAATAATAATAATAATAATAATAATAATAATAATAATAATAATAATAATAATAATAATAATAATAATAATAATAATAATAATAATAATAATAATAATAATAATAATAATAATAATAATAATAATAATAATAATAATAATAATAATAATAATAATAATAATAATAATAATAATAATAATAATAATAATAATAATAATAATAATAATAATAATAATAATAATAATAATAATAATAATAATAATAATAATAATAATAATAATAATAATAATAATAATAATAATAATAATAATAATAATAATAATAATAATAATAATAATAATAATAATAATAATAATAATAATAATAATAATAATAATAATAATAATAATAATAATAATAATAATAATAATAATAATAATAATAATAATAATAATAATAATAATAATAATAATAATAATAATAATAATAATAATAATAATAATAATAATAATAATAATAATAATAATAATAATAATAATAATAATAATAATAATAATAATAATAATAATAATAATAATAATAATAATAATAATAATAATAATAATAATAATAATAATAATAATAATAATAATAATAATAATAATAATAATAATAATAATAATAATAATAATAATAATAATAATAATAATAATAATAATAATAATAATAATAATAATAATAATAATAATAATAATAATAATAATAATAATAATAATAATAATAATAATAATAATAATAATAATAATAATAATAATAATAATAATAATAATAATAATAATAATAATAATAATAATAATAATAATAATAATAATAATAATAATAATAATAATAATAATAATAATAATAATAATAATAATAATAATAATAATAATAATAATAATAATAATAATAATAATAATAATAATAATAATAATAATAATAATAATAATAATAATAATAATAATAATAATAATAATAATAATAATAATAATAATAATAATAATAATAATAATAATAATAATAATAATAATAATAATAATAATAATAATAATAATAATAATAATAATAATAATAATAATAATAATAATAATAATAATAATAATAATAATAATAATAATAATAATAATAATAATAATAATAATAATAATAATAATAATAATAATAATAATAATAATAATAATAATAATAATAATAATAATAATAATAATAATAATAATAATAATAATAATAATAATAATAATAATAATAATAATAATAATAATAATAATAATAATAATAATAATAATAATAATAATAATAATAATAATAATAATAATAATAATAATAATAATAATAATAATAATAATAATAATAATAATAATAATAATAATAATAATAATAATAATAATAATAATAATAATAATAATAATAATAATAATAATAATAATAATAATAATAATAATAATAATAATAATAATAATAATAATAATAATAATAATAATAATAATAATAATAATAATAATAATAATAATAATAATAATAATAATAATAATAATAATAATAATAATAATAATAATAATAATAATAATAATAATAATAATAATAATAATAATAATAATAATAATAATAATAATAATAATAATAATAATAATAATAATAATAATAATAATAATAATAATAATAATAATAATAATAATAATAATAATAATAATAATAATAATAATAATAATAATAATAATAATAATAATAATAATAATAATAATAATAATAATAATAATAATAATAATAATAATAATAATAATAATAATAATAATAATAATAATAATAATAATAATAATAATAATAATAATAATAATAATAATAATAATAATAATAATAATAATAATAATAATAATAATAATAATAATAATAATAATAATAATAATAATAATAATAATAATAATAATAATAATAATAATAATAATAATAATAATAATAATAATAATAATAATAATAATAATAATAATAATAATAATAATAATAATAATAATAATAATAATAATAATAATAATAATAATAATAATAATAATAATAATAATAATAATAATAATAATAATAATAATAATAATAATAATAATAATAATAATAATAATAATAATAATAATAATAATAATAATAATAATAATAATAATAATAATAATAATAATAATAATAATAATAATAATAATAATAATAATAATAATAATAATAATAATAATAATAATAATAATAATAATAATAATAATAATAATAATAATAATAATAATAATAATAATAATAATAATAATAATAATAATAATAATAATAATAATAATAATAATAATAATAATAATAATAATAATAATAATAATAATAATAATAATAATAATAATAATAATAATAATAATAATAATAATAATAATAATAATAATAATAATAATAATAATAATAATAATAATAATAATAATAATAATAATAATAATAATAATAATAATAATAATAATAATAATAATAATAATAATAATAATAATAATAATAATAATAATAATAATAATAATAATAATAATAATAATAATAATAATAATAATAATAATAATAATAATAATAATAATAATAATAATAATAATAATAATAATAATAATAATAATAATAATAATAATAATAATAATAATAATAATAATAATAATAATAATAATAATAATAATAATAATAATAATAATAATAATAATAATAATAATAATAATAATAATAATAATAATAATAATAATAATAATAATAATAATAATAATAATAATAATAATAATAATAATAATAATAATAATAATAATAATAATAATAATAATAATAATAATAATAATATTTCTATAGAGCCATAAAAAAAAATAAATAAATATATTGGAAAGCTCAATAGAAAGAAACATATAGACTTGAATATACGAATATTTTCTTAACTAAACCTAAAATATGGGTTTTATGAATGATAAAAATGCTGTCAGCTCTAAAAACCTCAATTCAAAGTTAATAAAAAACAATGAAATATTAAAAACAACTATAGGAACTAACTGATAGCTAGAGAGCTTTGTATTCATCGACCTCAAGTTTGTATCCATAGACCACACTCCTATACAAATTTCCAATCACATATACACACATCTTCTCATCAGTGTTGACTCTCACACACACGCCCCTTCCGCCACACACACGCACACACACACACGCCACTCTCCCTCACGCACACACACACACGCCACTCTCGCACACACACACGTATACACGCCCCTCTCCCTCTCACACACACACACACTTGTAGGTCTACGACAGAGGTGTTCAAAAATAAAAATGTAATTGTGTTGGTGAGAAAATGAGAATTGCACTGTAAGAAATGTTCAATGGGTTAATAGCAGTGTTAGTCTCTGTATATGAATTTATTTTTTATTGAAAATATGAAACTGTTAATGTGTATGTAAAACTGTTTTTTTTTTTTATTCTATAAAAAACAAAAAGTTGTAGATTTTTGCAATCAATATTTATGATTTTATTGTTAAAAAAAATGTAAAACGATACACTTTTTGGAAGGAAAAAAATACATTCAATGAACGAAATAATGAACGATCAGACTCAAATTTTTAAAATCAATTTAAATTTTATAATAAATAAATTTTTTTAAATAATTCAATTAAAGGCTTTTATAGATCTTCTATTATAAATTTTTCAACAATTATTCTTTCGCGACAATTGCGTATTAGAAAAAACATTTTTTTAATTTAAACAAATAAATTTTAGATCTGAAAAAAATTTTTACAATTTTTATTTGTCGATCTTGGTTTCCAATTTGATCAACGATTCTTTAATTTTTCAACTTAAATTTTTTTTTTTTTTAATCAAACAGCTTTTCTTTTTCATTTAAATTATTTTCCTTACATGTTTTATAACAAATTACCAAATACGCTTATACTCATAACATTTATTTTCGCATATTACTATTAAAAAAAAATCAGCATACATCCCCACATGTCTTCATTCGTCGCTGTTTCAGTGACGACTAAATGTAAGAGCGTAAGAATACATGTGAGTTGAGCATGAACAATTGTTCCATGAAATGAACAGCACTGGTCTGCGAACACTTTTGACACGCACTATGCATGGAGCCACAATTGTACTGAAAAAGTGCGCTAGTATCTTCATAAACATACTACTAGTTTAGCAAAAACAAATAGTTTTTTTCAAGTAAAAACAACAAGTATATTTGAATATAGAAAGGTTACACACATACAAAAACATATGTTTCAAAGTTTTTTTAAATTTTAGTTTGTTATAGTGGGGAAGTTTAATAGTATAACTCTCTGCTTGGATTCTCATTGAATGGGTCTTACAGCAAAGATATATGAATTAACTTTCTACCAAACAAAAGTATCTACTGCTTCTGGTTACTGAGGAGGATTGGTGACTCTTCCCTTCTCTTAAATTTTTTAAACAAATGTGCCAATGGTTTTTGCTTTATTTAGAGTAAAAACATTTGATCTTGAGCCTGAGTTATTTCTAATGATATAGATCTAAAATACGAATTAAAAATAAATAAGCTGTGGTTTTTTTTGGCGCTTTATATAAAAGGGTGATTTTTTAAGAGCTTTCGGATTTGATTTAAAAAACACATAAAATTTAGAGAAATGTATGAAATCCTTATTTGAGTCAGTAGAACGATCTATATAATTTAATATTTAAAGATGATTTCATGTAAATGTTGACCTCTGCTGCGCCTCAAATGGTTCACACGCTACGTCCAATTTTGGCATACTCTCTCCAACATATCGGCCAGTATCTCACGACTAAATTTTTCAATATTGGCTTCCCGTGCGTCAATTGTTGCGGGCTTGTCGCTACACACATGAGCCTTAACACAGCCCCACAAAAAATTGTCGAAAGGCGTTAAATCGCACGATCTAGGTGGCCAATATGACGTGAAATATGGTATTTTTTGTTATTTATTAAAAAATATCATATTTGGATTTTTATGAAAGCCTTTTTTGCAATAATGGGATTTTTTTATGTGTACACGCAAAAAAATTTTTCCTCTAAAAAAAAAAAATAAAATCAACTGGAAATTTGGCTATTACAACTGAAAAATTAAAAATTTTTTGCTGTCAAATTTGCAAATTTATTTACACAAAGAATATGTACACTTAAAAAAAACGTTAATAATATTATCTAAAAGTCTTGCTATTACTACAGAAAAATTTATAATTTTTGCTGTCAAATTTGTTACTTTTAGAAAAATAAAGCTGCTGAACATTAGCGCAATGAATTTGATTTTGATATGAAAATAAGGATTTTTATTTTTTGAATCTTTCTTATTTATTAAAACATTTCATACATATGTTGGTAAAAAGAACTTTTAAAAATAAAAATTGCAATAGCATTTGTCACAATGGGAGGTTCTGTTTACTTTTATTTTTTACTAATACTGTGTTTTTCGCACTTAAATAACAATGAAAGCCAATTATAATAAATATTCATTTGATTCAAATATTGTTGTTTCTCTCCTTCAGCAGTTTTTTGAATTCTTCATCTAAATCCCTATGTTCAACTTTCCATTGTTTTCGAATACTGGAGATGAACGGATCTGACGTTGCCAATAATATATTAAATAGATATTCATTTGTGGAATTTAGTGAAATTTTTCCAGTATTGTGCTCTATATAAAATCTGTAATCGTTATTTCTTTTTTCTTGAACCTCCTCTGATAGATCTCCAAGTGCCACCAAATGATATTTAATGACATCTTCTGCATGATAAAGGATTTTGTGAACTGCTACAGACATGTTCCTCCATGGGTACTTAATTGTATATATTTTTGCGGTACATCTAATTTCATCGTTAACATCTTTAAGTTTCAGCCTCTTAGATCTATCGCTGCAGTTGTCCAATGATTTGCGCGGTCTCCCACCCTTACCTTGCTTTGCTGTTTCTGCAGCGACAGTAAATTGGCCTTCTAACCAGTTTTCACTTTTTATATAAAAATAAGTCCTCTCATAAGCCATCATACTATGTAAAATAAAAAGGTAAGAAAAAGGCATTAGTGCATTACTACCTAAAATAATATATAAAAAACACACTGTACAAATGAATTACCTGTGTTTATTCTTTACTACTCGCATTAGTGTATTGTAAGGTAAAATAAAAAGGTATAAAAAATGTATGATAAGAAAAAAAAAAAACAATTTACAAATGAATTACATCCTCTGTGTACTGACATTCTTACTTACAAATATATCAAAATGGTGGTGTATTTTGTAAGCGGATATCATTACTGGTAACAGAACTAATAATGACTATTATAAGCAATTACCTAAATCACAAATTAAACACACCATTGTATACTTATAGGGCTGTTTAAACTACCGTAATTTGAATTTTTTTGGGTAATTTCATTAAATGAAAGGTGAAAAAAGAGTCTCACGGCTACAAAAGTATATATAGACGTAAAGATGACACTTTCACCTTTCTCCGGGTGGTATGCGTTTCTTGTTCCCTTTTGTCCCCTGAAGTTCTATTATATTCTTTGTCAACTGAACAACAACAAATAACTATTTGCCTGTTTTGTCCATGTATAATACTGGTTTATAATTATCTATTATTGACAGTTTTGAAGCCACTGGTGAAATTTATACAGTATTGTATTTGTCGGAACAATACGTTAAATTTAAATATATATTGAGTGTAAAATCTTATAAATACTTCAAATTCATTAACAATACCCAAAATACTGATTGGTAGTGTGTAGCCAGATCGTAGCTTTACTGTAATCGTTACCGTTGCCGTTTTTTGTATTGTGCTGTTTTTGACCTGTAGAGCTTAATAATGGCATGTTTGAAAAAAGGCTGCTCTTTGGCTGATTATGAAGAAAGAATGCTTACCTGTTGGCTTTGTCATGGTTTATGTCACTTTAAATGTAGTGGCCTGTCTGGTTTGGTTGCTGAGTCAATATCTAAACATAAAAATTTGCAGTGGCGCTGTAATGGATGCCAAAAAATTGGTGCTGATTTTTATCGTTTCTTTCAAAGTACGAAAGATAATTTTTTGCAAATTCAACAAAACCTTAATAATTTATCTTGTCAAATTAATGCTTATGGAAAGCTTTTTGATGATTTCAAATCTTTAGACGGATTGCTGTCACCATCCCCAACTCGTCGTATGTCGCCAAGGTTCTTGAATAAAGAAAATTCTAGTCAGAATCCTTGTCCTAATGGAGCACATCAGAATGGTACTACTGCTACTGCATCTGCTTTATATTTACCAAATCCTTTTCAAAATATTACAGGTATTGATCCTGCCGTTTCTCATTCAAACAACGTTCAAGTTTTAATTAATAAACCTACTCCAATATTAAATGAAACTGCAGCATTTTCAATTACATCAAATGCTAATAACCATAGCACTCAGCATGCTCTGAACATTATTGCTCCAAATAATTCTTCAATGCCTAGAACTGCTACGGCTAATAATTTACTTTATAATCCTGAGAACGCTGGTCGATTGATTAATTTTGATGCTGCATCACCAATCCCATCTGCTTCAACATCTGGTACTTCAAATATAGTGCCTACAACTGGTATTGAATCAATACCCACTCCTAGGTTGCGAACAATTGCTCCGAAGAAAAATATATTTGCTACACGTTTCGCGCATGATACGAAAGCTGATGAGATGAAATTTTATGTGATTTCTAAAATTAAAAACTGTATTCCTGAGGATATTAATGTATACAAAATGAATTCCAGAAATAGAGCATCATTTAAAATAATTGTTCCTGAATACCTATTTGAACAAATCTTAGATGCCAGTTTTTGGCCTAAAAACGCATTAATACGTGAATTTATATATAGAGAAGAAGATAATGCTCGGCTTCCCAAATCCGCTGATCAAAATCCAAAAAACTAATACACATCTTGTATCAAAACGTTAGAGGTATGAATTCAAAACTTTCGTCAATCTATTGTAATAGCTTTGGCTTCAATAATCATTATATTATATTATATTATATTTACGGAGACCTGGCTCAGTAAAAAAGTTAATAACTGAGATTTTTTGCCCTAAATATCAAATTTTCAGAAAAGATAGTGAAAGTTGTGAAAGAATTGAATCTGATAAAAATAATAATCAGTGTAATAATGTAATAAAAAAGTCTGGTGGCGGAGTATTGGTTGCTATACTAAACGAATTTTCGTCTGAAGAAATTATCTTAAACGATTTTTTACATATTGAGATTATATGTGTTTTAGCTAAAATTAATAACAGGTCCATATACATTATTTGCTCATACATTCCGCCTAACTCTCCGCTTTCTGTTTATGGGGATCATCTGAAAGCTATTGATTTAATCCAAAATTATATAAAACCATCTGATTTATTAATGTTAATTGGAGATTTTAACATGCCGTCTACATCCTGGAAAGCTGATCCTGATACCAATTATTTAGTTCCATCTCATTATTCCGATTCTTCAGCTGCATTTATTCATGGTTTATTGGAAAATTGTCTTTTCCAAGTCAACTCCGTCACAAATGCATTTGGTAGACTGTTGGACCTTATTTTCGTTAATGAACCTAATGACTTTTCAATATTGCGGCAGAGCCCTATTTCTAATCCGAAAGATATATACCATCCAACACTTGAGATATCTTGCTTTTGTTCCTATCCTCTTCATAAAAAAAAGTTAACTCACAGCGATAAAATCTTTTGCTTTAGTAAAACTAATTACCAAGATTTACAACTCCATCTATTCCAAATTGACTGGATAAATGTGTTATCTCGTTGCACTGATAACTTGGACTTGTGTTTGCATATATTTTATCATCAGCTCTTTGAATGTTTCTCGGCATCTGTACCTAAAATGTTACCTCCTTAATCGAATGGTCCTCCTTGGAATACAAAACTTCTAAAAACAAAATGTACAAAAATTATAGAAAATATGGAACATTGATAGATTATATGAAAAACTCGTTAGCAAAATCCGAATTTATTATTGCTAATCAATTGGCCTATAATAATTATTTAATTAAAGTAAGGAATAATCTAAAAAATAATCCAAAATCATTTTATAAATTTATTAATTCTAAAAGACGTACTGCGGACTTTCCTTCGGTTATGAAGTACGGTGATTTAGAATCTTCAGATGATAACTCCATAAGTAATATGTTTGCAGACTTTTTTGCATCAACTTATTCTTCGACAGTATTTAATAATCTGTATCCATACATAATATCGGAATCTTCAATTATTAATATACCATCCATCAATCACATACAGTTCTGAATGCCCTGACAAAAGTAAAATTGTCGTATGCTGCTGGTCCTGACGGTATTCCTAGTTGCATTTTAAAGCGCTGCGCACATTTATTATATATTCCTTTGACTTATATGTTTAACATATCCCTTAAATTGGGTTAGCTTCCTCCCATTTGGAAAGAATCATTTATTATTCCCTTCTTTAAGTCTGGATCTAAAGCTGGTATTTCGAATTATAGAGGTATTGCTAAATTAAGTGCTATTCCAAAACTATTTGAAAAACTTATATATGACACGTTGTCACATCATGTGTCCTCTATTATATCTCCAACGCAACATGGATTCTGCAAATCACGCTCTACAATAACAAATCTTTTGGAGCGTACAACTTTGGCAAATGATGGTTTTATTAATATGAAACAAACAGATGTTATTTATAATGATTTTAGCAAGGCATTCTATAAAGTAAATCATGATCTATTGTTGATTAAGCTTGACCGTATGGGCTTTGGTATAATGCTAATAAAATGGATTAGATCATATTTAAAAGACAGAACACAATGTATTAAGTTTCGTAACTCGTATTCCAACAACATAAAAGTATTATCTGGTGTACCTCAAGGTAGTTACTTGGGACATCCTTTATTTACGCTATTTATAAATGATCTTCCTTCTGTAATTAAACACTCAACTACATTAATGTATGCAGACGATGTAAAGTTAATTTTTACCCTCAACAATCTTGATCAACAATCACTTTTACAGAATGATATTGATCGTTTAACTACTTGGTGTAATATGAATCTAATAGACCTAAATGTCAAAAAATGCAAATATATGATTTTACAAGATCAATTCCAATTAATGGTCGGTATATTATGAATAATGCTGTGCTTGATTTAGTGGATTCACTCAACGACCTTGGCGTACTTCTGGATAAAAAATTAGACTTTAGAAGTCATATTTCGCTAACAATAAATAAAGCTACTGGTGTACTTGGATTCAATAAACGGTGGGCTAAAGAGTTTTCGGATCCGTATACGACAAAAAATTGTTTACTACCTTGGTAAGACCAATACTCGGATATGGGTCTGCAGTCTGGGATCCGCATTCGAATAAAATTGAATCAGTTCAAAAAAAATTTTTGTTATTTTGTCTTCGTGGTTTTGTCTGGGATCCTAATATGAGGTTGCCATCTTATGAAAACCGTCTGGCTCTAATTAAGCTTCCTACATTGAAAAGTCGCAGACATATGCTAAATGTTACTTTCCTGTTAAAACTGTTAAATGGTAGTCTTAAATCTGAATTTCTTATCAGCAAAATAAATATAAATATTCCTTTTCGATCATCAAGAAATTATAACTTTCTAACTATCAAATATTATTGTACAAACTATGCTAATTTGAATCCACTACGAAGAATTTGTGATGAGTTTAATATGCTGTATCAGTTTATTGATTTTAATAAAACTTTGGATATTGTGAGAAGAGATATTATATTGCACTTAAATGCATTAAATCAACTGAATTAAATAAATGTTATATATAAATTTTGTTAAATGTTTAATTATATATATAAATTATAATATAAATGTACATATACTTTAAGTAGTCTGTAAGGATGATTCCATAGATTGAATAAATAAATAAATAAATATACTAAAGTAGAAATTTACCAAAAAATGTAGTAGCTTAATACGTATTTCATACCACCCCTAATATTAAACGGTAGGACTGTGACCACTTACAACAACTAATGACTACAATCGAGCAGGTCATTGATGATAACTTGCGATTAGTAACCATTTATTTTTGTTTAAAAAAAACAAAAATCACCTCATTCTGATACTAAAAACAGTTGAGTTTGACAGCATGCCACGCTGACAATTATCAATAGTTTAACCTAATTTTTTGGCTACCTTAATCTGGATAAATGCCGTTAAAATTTTAAAAATCGGTGACAAGAAAATGGCCAATGAAATCAAAATTTCAGCCAAAGTGCAGCCCCAAACGTGAAATAAACTGTTCAGCGAACTCGCCCCTGAATTGGGGCAGTGTTTCGCTTGCTGTGTGTCATGTGGTATCGTCTTGTTGAAACCACATGTCAGCCAAGTCCAGCCCTTTCATTTTTGGCAAAAAAAGTTTGTAATCAGTGCTCGCTCGCTCTTCACAGTAACGTTCCTGCCTTCGTCGTCTTTAAAAAAGTACGGTCCAATGGTGGCACCGGCCCATATTCTACGCCAAACAGTGCATTTTTCGGGATTCATTGGCAGTTCTTGTAATGCTTCTGGCTGCTCTTCATACCAAATATGACAATTTTGATTGTTCACGTATCCATTCAACCAGAAATGAGCTTCGTCGGTGAACACAATTTTCCGAAAATAAAAATAGATCTTCATCCATCTTTGCTAGCTCCCATTCACCAAAAGTTAGCCGTTGTGGTAGGTCGTGCGGAATCAATTCTTGCACCAGCTGTATTTTAAAAGGTTTTACACCCAAATCATTCCGCTACACTTTCAACGTAGTGGAGTAACAGAGGTTAAGTTGCTACGAACGGCGCCGAATCGGTAATGCGGAGTCATCAACTTAGTGTCCATTAATGTAAATTTGGTGCGAAATTTAGTCACAAGATTCCAAATAGCCGCCTCAGAAGGTCGCCCCACAGATCGTGAAATGGAAGAAGTGCACTATGCACTTTTTTAACCGAGCATGAGTTTTGATAATAAAATTCAATAATCTGCAATATATACACCAAACTGAACAAATTTGACAGTAATATGTTACATGAAAACAGCTGAGCTGCCAAACATAGTGCTGCCAAAGAGATATGAGAAATTATAATTTATATGTGGGCGTGTAAAATATAGAGCAAAAAAATAACAAAAGGAATTAGTTCAATTCATATAAAAGTGATTTTATTTTGATGCTCACCGTTCGAGTTTTAAAGATGTAATAAAACTGTAAGTTATAATTCATTTGCCATGAAGGCTTATGTCTCGCCAAATGAACAAATAGTAATGGTTGGATATCGATAGCTTTAGCATTAAATTATCTTAACGAATAACTAATTAGGTTGCCACTATGCTGGAAACCAATAATGTACTACATTTCCTGTAGATTATGTATATAATATAATTTTACTTGTAAATAGTAATAAATTTATAAAAACGTTGTGCTTATTTATACATAGCGGCTCTCCTTGCACTTGTGCAATCCAATTATTGGACGAAGTCGAGCAGAGTACTGCCGCTAGCGTACGAATGGCTTCCGATAGAATTTTTTGATCCGGTTGATTATGCGGGGGGAACTGGCTTAGGAGCAACCTTTGGTTGTTTCCCTTTACGGCTATCCTTAGGTTTAATCCTGCGTGCATTACCACCTCGTTCACCAAGCCGATCGCTAATGGCAAGCCTGGGTGCGGAAGCACGTTGATGACGAGCCGGATGAAGCAGCGTGTGATGCAGTGATCCACATTTCAAACATGTATCAGGACTACCACAATTTCATAGGGCATGCGTTCAGCCCAAGCAATTTAAACAGTATTTGTGTCTGTGGACAACCTTAGTACGTTGATCAATATCCATCGCAAGGAAACTTTTGCAATATCGAAGTGAGTGGTATCGACTACACACTTGGCACTGATGAATGGCTGTATCACGGGGTGCTTGACTGAGGGATCTAAAAAGAGAGGCGAAATTTAATAGAGGAAACTCATTATGCTCTACAGTGAATGGGGGAAAAATGAGAAAATTAGGAGAACTTATATAGAAAAGATATCTAAATTGTAAATTAAAGTTGTGCTTCGGAAGTAATAGTGCTTTGAATGACCTGATTGTCCCATCCGCTATGAATGTTTTCAATCCGTCCTAGATGCCATTTACTAGGAGGAAGAAAGTCATCCAGTACGATTACGAAATCCCATTTTTGCAGATTGGGAGTATTAAGTTTCCATTTGTATCTTTTGTGAAGTGACTTAAGATCCTCTTCTTTCCATTGAATTCAAATTTATGGTGAATTGCTCTTAGCTTTTCCCACCGATATATTAGAGATAGGTTTGGAGAATAGGGTTCAGGGAGTACCACTATCGGAGCACCTCGAAGAAAATGTCTTGGCGTAAGCCCGGTCAGGATTTTCGCTCATTGCATAGACTCCCTCAATACGAGCCAAGGCGGTAGCAAATTCTTCTAAATTGAGGCGATGGGCACCTGCGATTCGTTTTAAATGAAATTTAAAACTTTTAGCTACCGATTCCCACAGACCACCCATGTGAGGTGCGTGAGTTACGTCTCAGCAAGCTCCGACTCCGACTATGTTTCAAATAGATTGGCAAAAATTGTATAAATCATAATTGGCTTTATTTCACAATAAAGTTTCACAATTCACAAAAGTTAAAGGCATCGAACTCTTCCAGCAATATAAGCATTTTTGATAGTAAACTTAACTGGGTCATACTAAATAACTAAGACCAAGCATTTCTTTTAATTGCTGGTATTTGCCATCACTATTTGTATTTTTTTAATTGATTGTATTTTTATTGATTTCCGCATTTCGTATACATTTTATTCTTTCTGTCATTTGTTGTATGTAAGCATTTTGGTTTTTATACCAATAACAAAATTGTATTTTTATTAATTTCAATATTTCTTATATGAACATTTTTGTATGTAAGCATTTTTTCATACCAAAAACAACGTTGTATTTTATTGAACATTTGTTGTACGTAAGTGATCATTTTATTATGTTTTTTGATACCAAAAGCAAGCATTTTATTGATTTCCTTATTTTGTATAAGCAATTGTATATAAACATTCTATTCTTTGTTGTATTTAAGTATTTTTATTTTTATGTATTGGGATTTTTTAAATATAAGAAAGGCCATAGCTTGGTAAAAAAGAGCAGTCTATTTCTAACAATGGTCGAATAAAGCAAAAATTAAATAAAAATAAAAATTTTTTGTTCTCATTTTTGAAAATTGATTAAAAACCCGTAACTGGCGCAGTCGGTAGACCTACTCCCGAAGGAATAGTAAATGTGAAATTCCAAAGAAATTCACAAGTGAACAGTAATTTTCAAACGTGAATAAAAATACTAGACAGGATTAGTAAAATGTGACATTCGAAAGAAATTCCGAAGTGAACAATAATTTTCAAAACTTAAATAAAAATCAAGGCTTGATATTAGTGAAAATTCCAAAGAAATTCACAAGTGAACAATAGCCTTCAAAATTTGAATAAAAATTCTAAAAAGGATTGGTAAAAGTAAAATTCAAAATTAGCAAGTGAACAATAATAACAAAATTCAATAGTGAAAAGTGAAATCAATCTTGGCAATGAATCCTGAAATTGAAATGAAATCTAACACAGAACCCATTCCGATTTCGGAGGTCCTGAAAGAGGCCTCCAAGATTAGGGAGTACAAAGGAAAGTGGGATTATGACCTATCATCTTTTATAAGGGAGGTCGAACTATTTATCCCAATTTTTAAAGACACAACACTAGAAGGCTATGTATTCGCGCGGTGCATTTACATTAAAATTCAAGGAGCTGCTCTGGATGTAATAAGAACAATCGGCCCTACCCCAACCTGGCAGCAAATTAAAAATGAACTCATCACAAACTTCGGTATAAGGGAGACATACCATCAACTGTTTCTTAGGGCATTGCCTTTGAAAAATTACAATGTAAGTCAATATTATTATAATTTAAAAATATTTTAAATAAACTTAATTAAAAATATGCTCAAGACTCAGACAAACCAATAGAATTTTGTTTAAAAAAAATGAGCCAATGATTTTAAAAACATTTGTTAATAATATACCACCTTATATGGCTGGCATTATTCACAGTAAAAACATATCTAACATAAAATTAAACAAACCCTCACTTTCTAAAACACTAAACGGACAGATAGAGGTAAATTATGAAATTATTACTCAAATACCAGAGGAGTTTAAAGATAGCAATTTCATGGCCTGGAAATTGACATAATCTAAAAATAAAAAATAGGACAAAACACTCTTAAATGTTTAAAAGCTAACATAAATGTAGGTGAAGAATATACGGAATTTAATAATAATAAAATAAGATCTTGTAGTGCTTGCCCATACGAATAAGGAAACGTTCACACACTGGAGGGTTTAGAAATAGATAATGTTATGGATACACATTTCCGGGATGATATGAACAAAGATGATATAGGAAACTAGAAATTTTGTTAGACAAAAATAATGACTTGCCTTTCCAGGAAGGAATGGCATTAAGCCACACCCATGAAATCCAGCATAAAATTATAACCAAAATAAATAACACTGTATATTCGAAAATATACAGATACCCCCAAATTCACGAGGAGGAAATAAAACGCCAAATGGCAGAGCAACTTTCCCTACAATTGGCCCATTTGGATAGTTCTGAAGAAAACAGACTATTCAGGGAAGAAAAAGTGGCGTATAGTTGTCGACTATCGCGAATTAAACAAAAATCATAATTGACGATAAATTTCCTATGCCAAACATAGAGGGTATATAAGATAAGCTGGGAAAATCACAATACCTCACTACCCTTGACCTGGCCAAGGGTTTCACCAAATTAAAATAAAAAAAGAAGATAGGAAAAAGACAGCATCCTCGACCCCACTAGGACACTATGAATTCATCCGTATGCCATTCGAACTAAATAATACCCCTTCAACCTTCCAACGGTGGATGAACTCAGTTTTAAGAGATCTTATTAATAAGACTTGTGTGGTGTACCTGGACGACATTCTAATCTTCAGCACAAGCATAGAAAAACATACAATAAATAATCAAAAAGTATTCAAAGGACTTAGGGAACATAATTTGAAAAGACAGTTAATTAACCCTCCTATACTCAAATGCCCAGACTATTCCAAGAAATTTAAAGTAGTGACAGATGCTAGTGATTACGCAATAGGAGCTATGCTCATGCAAGATGATCACCCTATCAACTACGCAAGTAGAAGCCTTAACAATCATGAAAAAAGATACGCAACCGTCGAAAAGAGCTACTGGCCATTGTCCGGGATGTCACATATTAGAGACCATATATTTATGGAAGACCTTTCGATCTCGCCACTGACCATCAGCCTTTAGTCTGGTTACATAACAAACACAAGAGGAAGGATATAAACCTTAGGCTTCAGAGATGGCTTAAGGAATTAGGTGAATATAATGTGAATATGAACTATATCAAGGTTAATGAAAATAAAATTGAGGACTTTCTAAACTGATTCCGATACAAGTAAAATTCATGCAATAAATTATGAGGATGATGTCGATATTTACGGGTTGCAAATATAAATATTAAAGAGTTAATAGAGCTGTCTATTAATTGAATTTCATTCACAAAGGTAAAAGGATATTTTAACTTTATGACCGCAAATCACAGGAAGTTGTAACTTGAGGGAGAGCTGTACTGCAACGCAAATAACCTTTACATAAATTCAAAGTCATGAGAGTATACGACTATATATATATAATTTCTATTGTGTTTTGGGGAACTAGCTCTTAGGAGCAGGGGAGTTCCAATACGAGTTTGAATTAGGGAGCTAATTCAATGAATGTTATTTAATAAAAATATCTTCAATTCTATTTTGCCAAATTACAGGGTTTGTTTGTAAATCCAGAATAAAAACCGAATACAGGATGTTTGATTGTTGAGATTAGTGATTTATTCAAAATTCAAAATATATTCAAATACAAAAAAAAAAAAGAAAATCCAAAATCCGTAATATGTCTTGCTGTGAGCAGCTCGGCTTACAGGAAGCATAATAAAAAGTATGATAAATGTCATCTAAATACAGTTAATATTCTATAACAACGCAGTGTTGTAATTTTAATAAAATACGATAGTAAAATAGGATAATTCACAATAATATTTCAATGATAATTATGGCGATATTACATTATAATCAAAATGAAAGTTGTTAATAAATACAATGAGATCGAAAATAAAATACAATAGGAATAAAAAAGAAAAACGTTGGGACAGCATATCTATGTTGAACATACTGGGCCCCTTGGTCTGTAAGACCAATATTATTTGCTTAAAGTGCCTTAGCAAGAAGAGTTAGAGCACGTAGGGCACCACGCTGTATGCGGCGAGGGCTAGCTGATGTAGTGCTGGTATCACGACTGCTGTATGGTTGTTGACGAGGGTATGGTCGGGATCGTGTTTGTGCTCGTGAAGCTCGGGTTTGACGCCGAGGTTGTGGATGGTAGGTACTGTGCTGTTGCTGAGTTCTGGGTGTTGATTGTTGAGTGTGTTGTTGTTGTGAGGTTGTGAATCGTCGAAGAATTACGCACTGTCTGCGCTGATTCTGCCGCTGGCCAGAGGCTTGTTGAACGTTCTGGCGGTGGGCCAAATGTAGCAGAGTGTGGTGTGCCCAACCGCATTTTTGACACACGTCTGCCGATGAACATTCGTCGCTTGTGTGTGACCGAGCCAGACAATTTTTACATTAGCCATGTTGGCGAACGATTCGTCGGCGGCCTTCAACACTCATCTCAAGGAATCGCTTACAGTACCTTAGTGAATGAAAACGTCTGCACACTAGGCACTGATGTATAGCTGGGTTTCTTGGGGCCCTGCGGAATAAAATGAATATTGGCATGATCGACAAACAAATCAGGGAAAGGATTGTGGTATGATAGCGTGTTCATGATGGGTTGAGAAATATATGGGTAGGATGGGTTGTGAAATATAAAATACGTGTATAAAGGAAGAAATATGGGTTTTTTTTCTTTCCTTCTTTTACGCATTCTGGGATGGCTCAATAGGAAGAACGCAAAGTTTTACTTGTCTTGTGATAGCCCCGGACTGAGTTTTTATTTCAGCCACGCGAACGAGCCCATCGGGACCGTCGTAAATTTTAATAATACGACCTAATCTCCATTCGTGGGGAGGGAGAAGGTCGTCTTTTACGACATCGAGCTGGACAACTTTAATATTTTGCTCTTGATGTTGCCATTTGTACCTTCGTTGGAGTTCTTTTAAATATTCATCTTTCCACCGTCGAGCAAATTGGTGATGGAGGGATTTTAATCGTTCCCAACGGTTTCTTAGAGATTTAGAGTCAGTGGGCACTTCGGGAGGCGCTAACAGGGGAGCCCTACTAGGAAATGCCCGAGAGTGAGAACTAGCAGCTCAGTAGGGTCGTCCATCATTGGCGACAGGGGTCGAGAATTTAGTGCCGACTCTATTCGGCTCAAAAGGGTTGTGAACTCCTCAAAGGTGAACTTGTGATTTTGAGCCACTTTCCTAAAATGGGTCTTAAAGGATTTCACTCCGGGCTCCCATAGTCCGCCCATATGAGGGGCATTAGGGGGTATAAAGGACCACTGAAAACCGTGAGAGACGTTTTTTTCGGCTATATCCTTCGATGCGGTTTTGAGAAACTCCTGAAACTCATGGGAAAGGGCATGGTCAGCACCGACGAAATTGGTTCCATTGTCAGACATCAATTTTTTAGGTAGGCCACGGCGGACTACAAATCTGGTGAAAGCGGCTTGGAAAGAACCAGAGGTTAAGTCAGAACATAGCTCGAGATGGAGAGCTCTAGTGCTAAAACACACGAACAAACGTACATAACTTTTGTGATACGGAGCATTTCGGAGTATAGACGTTTTGGTTGCGAATGGGCCGGCAAAGTCTACTCCGGAGAAGGTAAATGGGAGGAAGTAAGTGCTCCTGTCTACGGGAAGGGCAGCCATCATTTGAGACTGCATCTTTTGTTTATAAACAATGCACACTTTGCATCTCTTAATTCATTTTTTGATGGCAGATTTTAACCTTGGGATATAATATTCGTTCCGGACAGCTCTTAGCATGAGATTATGCTCGGCATGCATAAGGAGATTATGCATAAATGAAACCAAAAGATCGCAATATTTTGAGTGTACCGGAATTATAATAGGGTGACGCTCATTGTATGAGATAGTAGAGTTAGATATTCTGCCATTGGCTCTGACAATGCCATTAGTATCCAAAAAAGGGTTTAAGGGATACATAAAACTCTTCTTTGGTATCGTCTTTGAGTTTTGCAGAGATATATATTCTCTCTGACAGTATCCTTTTTGTGTGAGGAGAATTAACCGATTTTTTGCGTTGAGAAATTCCTTGTGCAAGATTCAATGTGATTCAAAGACGATTTCGGGGTCCGTTGTTTTCGAGATTTTAGAGATAAATCTGAAAACATATGCGATGATTCTAATGGCCCTGTCCCATTTTGAGAATCGATCTAAAATATCCTCTTCTGCTAAAGTGTGAAAAACTTAAATTTTTCTTGCTTCTGGGCAATGTTCGTAACTAACTATGGACTTTGGCCATTCTTCGGTGTCTTTTTTTAGCCAGGCTGGCCCGTCCCAACATAGTGGGTTGTTGAGAAGGTATTGAGGAATGCATCCACGTGAACCTAGGTCTGCAGGGTTGTCCGCTGATCGTACGTGTCGCCACGAAATATTTCCTACATTTCTTATTATTCCGGCTGTTCGATTGGCTACATATGTTTTGCATGTGCAGGGAGGTTTTCCTAACCACCCCAATACTATAAAGGAGCCGCACCATAAATAGAGATCGTAATTGTGAAGGGGTAGCGATAAAACAATTTTCTTGACCAGCTTGGATAGTAGAACGGCACCACAAAGTTCTAACCGCGGGAGGCTCACGGGGTCGATTGGGGCCACATTTCCTTTAGAAACTATCAGATTAGATGAAACGGATTCTTCGTCAATAATGCGGAGATAGATAGTTGCACAATAAGCTTTTTCAAAGGCGTCACAAAAGCCGTGTAGTTGGGTTAATCTTCTGGGGTCGAAGTTAACCCAGCGACATATTTTTATTTGGGGGATAATGCTTAAGTTTTCTACAAATTGATTCCATTTTGCTAGGGTGTGAGGTTTGACATATTCATCCCAATCATGCCCTTCGAGCCACAGCTGTTGCAATCAAATTTTCGCTTGCATTATTACTGGAGAGATTCAGCCGGCTGGGTCGAACAGCTTGGAAACTGTGGATGAAATTGTTCTCTTGGTAGTGGATGCTACGGGAACTGGAACTTCAACTGTGTAGGAAAAACAGTCGGACAGCGCGTTCCATTGAATACCAAGAGTTTTGATAGAAAAATTGTTTCGTGGAATTTAAGAAACTCTGTGTCAAGAATATCCTCTTGGGAAACAGAGGTTAGAATTTCTGAACAATTTGAGGTAATTTTCTTAAGGGGAAATCCAACTGATTTGAGGACCGCAATTACCTGTAATAGAGCGTTGAGAGATGATTGAAGGTCGTGAGATCCTCAGAGGATATCGTCTACGTAAGTTTCACTCTTCAGGATATGAGCAGCTTGAGGATAACTACTTTCAGAATCATTGGCCAATTGGATAAGGGTTTGAATTGCCAAATTTGGAGCGCAGTTTACTCCGAAAGTGACCGTATTCAATGCAAAGTCTTGTATGGGCCCATTGGAATTTTTCCGGAATACAATTCTTTGATATTGAGCGTCTTCTTCCTGAACGAGAATCTGGCGATACATTTTCTCAATATCACCGTTAGAAACAAATTTATAGAGGCGCCAATTTAGAATTACAGTCATTAAATCAGCTTGCATTGTGGGCCCGATATGGAGAATATCGTTGAGTGAATTGCCTGAACTTGTCCGTTTTGAAGCATTAAAGACTACCCTCACTTTCGAGCTTTGACCGTGGGGTTTTATTACTGCATTGTGGGGTAAATAAAATGAGCGATAGGAATCAGGAATGTATATTTCTTTACTTGTGGTGGGTTTCATATGGTTGAGGGTGAGATACTCAATTAAAACTAGATTGTAGATTTCTGACAAGTCCGGTTTAGATTTCAAAGATTTTTCCGATGAAAGGTATTTTGATATTGCTTGCGATCGAGATGACCCGAGAGGCAAACCATGGGGGAATGAGGACTTGAAAGGAAGCCTCACCATATACCGACCATCTGGGGTACGTGAAGTAGTTTTCGAGTAGAGGGACTCGCAAAAGTCATCATCTGTCGATATTGGTCGAGTGATGGAGATTTCTTCTTATTCCCAAAAAAGCTTTAATTGTGCTCCGATCGGATCCTCAGTGATTTCGGTAGCCTCTATTGTAAAAACAGAGATTGTTTCAGTTGAGACTGAGCCACTTATGATCCAACCAAATATTGTGGATTGTGCCAGGAGGGAATTGCACACATTTTTAACTCCGTCCAGTAGTAGCTTGGGAATGACATTACTACCAAGAATTAAATGTACTTGGGCAGGAGAGTGAAAATCTGGATCTGCTAGATCAAGTTTCTTAATTTCATCGAATGGGAAAGATGTTTGTGTAACGGAGAAGCTAGGAAGCAATCGAGTTTTCTTCGGAACTACTAAGGCCTCTACATTTATCCTACAGTTGAATTTAAGTGAGTACAGACTGAGTTTGCACAGAGAGTTTAAGTTGCCAACAATATTACGTCCAATACCATGAATTTGGAAATTTTTGGACTCTGTGGGAAGCATGAGTCGCTGTTGAAGCCTTTTCGAGATAAACGTCTTTTCAAAGCCTTGGTCCAGAAAAGCGCGAGCCTTGAACATTTCACCTTGTGTTTCAATTTTCACTATTGCTGTGGAAAGCAATGTGTTTTCAGGAGAGTTTCTATTTATACAAGAGAAGTGTGCAGATGTCTGAGCTTGAGACGAGGTACTTGGCTGAGTGTCTAAGGGGTTTTTGTGTGATTTATCTCCGTGGGGTGGATAATTTGATTTTGAGAAGTGTAAAAGTGAATGATGGTTTCTTTTACAGAATGTGCACGTAAATTTGCTTGTACAATCTTTTCTGTGGTGAGGGTACGAAAGACAATTAAGGCAAATATTGGTTTTTGATACAATAATATAGTTTCTGTACCGGGGACATTCTAGGCCGATCGATGTACAGAGCTGTGAACATGTCACGAAATGCTGGCCATTCTTCGTAACTGCCGTAAAATACTTCTGTATCACAAGGGGGAACTTTTATACAGTCGAAACCCTGATCTAAAGCAGTCGGATCGCTGCTTAAGTTGAATGACGCAGAAGCTTGGGGAATGACGATTGATTTTTGCAGATCTAAGATCTTGGCTTTGCACCTGTGAAAGGACCTAGTGCATGCTGCGAATTTACCTCGGGCCGAATCTACGAAACTTTTGTCAAGTTCTTCGTCTCTGATGTTACAGAGGGCTCTGTAAGATTTTTGAGCGTGAATCCATCGATTATCAGAACGTGACCAAATCGTCAGAATCGAAAATGAATTGGTCAGCCATTGTAAGAAGTTATCTTAAATATTTTACAAGGGTAAGAAAGTGATTATTATGGCAGAATTTTTTTTTGTTCACGTACTACAATGATTTTCGTGAAATTCGAGTAAATATGTAGGGTATTCGTTAAATTGTATTAATTATATGAAATATGGTATAAATGTGTCTTCGAATATAGGGTATTCGTGAATTTTTTTAATTATAGGAAAAAATTTTGTACAATTTGTCTTTGAATGTAGGGTATTCGTGAATTTTATTAATTATAGGAAAAAATTTTGTACAATTTGTGTTCGAATGTAGGGTATTCGTGAATTATAGTAATTGCACAGAAGGGTTCTCGAATGTAGGGTATTCGTGAATTTTATTAATTATATAAAAATTTTGTACAAATTTGATTTCGAATGTAGGGTATTCGTGAATTAAAGTAATTGCATAGAAGGGTTCTCGAATGTAGGGTATTCGTGAATTTTATTAATTGCACAGAAGGGTTCTCGAATGTGGAGTATTCGTTAAATTGTATTAATTATAGGAAATATGGTATAAATGTGTCTTCGAATGTAGGGTATTCGTGAATTTTATTAATTATAGGAAAAAATTTTGTAAAATTTGTCTTCGAATGTAGGGTATTCGTGAATTGTAGTAATTGCACAGAAAGGTTCTCGAATGTAGGGCATTCGTGAATTTTATTAATTATTTAAAAAATACAAATGCTATCGAATATAGGGTATTTTTCGATTGTATTATTTATATAAAAATATTTTGCAAACTTGCTTTTGCAGAATATATAAAAAATATTTTCCAAATGTGTTTATTGAATTTAGGGTATTCGCAAATTTTATTAGTTATAATAATATACAAATGCTATCGAATATAGGGTATTCTTCGATTGTATTATTTATATAAAAATATTTTGCTAACTTGTTTTTGCAGAATATATAAAAAATATTTTCCAAATGTGTTTATTGAATATAGGGTATTCGCAAATTTTATTAGTTATAATAATATACAAATGCTAGCGAATATAGGGTATTCTTCGATTGTATTATTTATATAAAAATATTTTGCAAACTTGTTTTTGCAGAATATATAACAAATATATTCCAAATTTGTTTATTGAATTTAGGGTATTCGCAAATGTTATTAGTTATAATAATATACAAATGCTATCGAATATAGGGTATTCTTGATTTTGCCGAATATAGGGTATTGGTTAAATTTATTATATGAAATAATTTCAAATGTGTTTTCTAATATAGTTTTTTATACTGATTGATTTGTATTTGTATTGATTGTATAAAAAATATTGTATTTTCCGACTTACTGTATTGATGTGCAGTTGGTGATTTTGTCACAAAAAATTCCAAAGTAAAGTTGATTTAAAATGATCCGTTATTGTTATATTGTATAAAATAATGGCAAGTAAGTACTTGCTCTCTGTTCTGATTTGGGGTTTCTTCCTTTGTAAATTGTTGAAAATGTCCGAATTTACAGTTGTGCAGCTTTGATTGTGATTGGTATTTTCATCGAATTCTTTGAAAACAATGGGATTTTTCAATTAGTGATTTATCTTTGTTCAGCCTCACACAAGTTGATGATGGGTTTATTTTTATATTTTCCAAATGCGTTTATTGAATTTAGGGTGTTCGCTGATTTTTTAGCTACATAAAATATACAAATGCTATCTAATATAGGGTATTCTTCGATTGTATTAATTATATAAAAAATATTTCGCAAGCTCGTTTTTGTCGAATATAGGGTATTCGTTAAATTTATTATATGATATAGTTTCAAATGTGTTTGCTAATATAGTTAGTTATATTAATTGTATAAAAAATATTGTATTTTCTGACTTACTGTATTGATGTGCAGTTGGTGATTTTGTCACAAAAAATTTCAAAGTAAAGTTGATTTAAAATGGTGCGTTATTGTTATATTGTATAAAAATAATGGCAAGTAAGTACTTGCTCTCTGTTCTGATTCGGGGTTTCTTCCTTTGTAAATTGTTGAAAATGTCCGAATTTAAAGTTGTGCAGCTTTCATTGTGATTGGTATTTTCATCGAATTCTTTGAAAACAATGGGATTTTTCAACCTCACACAAGTTGATGATGGGTTTATTTTTATATTTTCCAAATGTGTTTATTGAAAATTCTTTTGTTCTGGTTATATAATACAATTAGTATAATTAATGATGATTTGGGTACTTCTGCTCCAATTCATTCGCAGCAGGGAGAACAAGACGATCACATTCCAATTTTAAATACAGTAGTCAACAGATTTCAAACCCAAATAATTTTAACTGAACACAAAGTAAAGGAAAAAGAAACAACTAATGGAAGGACGAAAATTTTTATTGGCAGAGATGATGTCGAAGGCGACTTTATATCAGACAATTTCAGAAGATTGCTGAAAAACGGAAGAGTAGGTATTTTTTCCGAACTATCAGATGACATATATAACAAGGTACAGCTAAAGCTTATTGATCTTTTCGGAACTAGCATAAAATTTTTCAAATGTAGTCATCACGCCAAGGACATGAATAACGAAGACGATACTTATAAACAAATCGCGATATGTCACAAACTAGAAACTGGACACGGTGGTATAACGGAGAATTATGACGGATTAAAAAGGAAAATTTATTTTAAAAATCTTAAAATATTAGTTCATAAATACATAAATAACTGCGATACTTGCAACAGGTCGAAATAATTCAATAAAACATAAATTTAAAATTACTGAAACACCGTCGGACGTTAACCAAATTATTCATTTGGACATATACACGATAAATAAACTCAGCTTTATGACTTTTATAGATAAATTTTGTAAACATGCAGTGGCAATATACTTAGAAGACAGAAACAGTACTAAAATAGTTGAAAAATTAAGACAGTTTTTGTCAACAAGAAGCAAGCCTATTAAAATAATCACTGATAATGAATTTAATTCAACAATGAAAGGCCAGATGATGAGGGATATGTAAAAAATCACGAGACATTAAGACACAAATAAGAACCTAGATAACGAAAACTAAAAAAAGAAAATATATATCCCACAAATATAAAACGAAATAATAAATTTTCAGGCCAAATGGATCATGCTTGTTACGCTACTAATACTAACACCAGTGACGGTGGCAACACTAACAACTCAACCCATTAACAACACTGACGAATTTGCAGAAAATAAGCTCGACAAGGTACAGCTAATTGGGAATTACAACAAAATTGTGCACATAATAGACATGAAGAACATTATGGAAGTTATCAATGCTTTGGAGGGAGATATAGCACAATTACCAAAAATAAAACACCCCTTGAACATGAGTTGGAAAAAACCAGAGCAATGGCACAAACTCTCCTTCCTAGCAAACAGAAACGTGGCTTAATGAACCTTTGGGGAACAGGATTGAAGTGGATAGCGGGAACAATGAACAATGGTGGACGAAAATAATCATAACGCAATAGAGAACCTTAACAGGAATATATATATAAATGACCACTTCAACCGAACATTAAATAAATTAAAAATAGCAGTGGATACAGATAGAAAAACGATATTGCAAAGGTTTAATACCATAAGGAAAATTGACGACAGATTGCTTGACGAGGTTAATTATGTGGACATGTTGCTTAAATTAAAAATTTTGTCGGAAAATTTGGAACGCATTCAGAATAACACTGCATCAGCGAAACCCAATGTACTGATATTTTGACAGATCAGGAAATCATCGACTTTAAAATAGACTTCTACGAACTTCAGTATATACAGCTGGGTGCTACAAGATATAGGAATGACCATATAATTTTTGTTATCAAACTTCCAAAGGATATGATAACGGAGAAGAGATCCTTCATAACACCAATGACAGACGACAACCCTACGCAGCTTAATTTTAAACCACGGGATATTATATATTATAACGGAACAGTTTATAACTACGAACAACATCCGAACATAGACGAAATGAAGAAATCAAACTTATGTATTTATAAAGGTAGTTGTAGGAAGGTAAAACAATATGGGCAAGAATTGGTGGAAATGGAACCAGGGTTAGTATTGTTAAAGAATTCAAACGGAGTTTGTGTGTGACTAGCAATTGTGATGAAAAAATGTTTTCAATAAGGCGATATTATTTGTTTACCTTTCATGACTGTAAAATAGAAACTGACAATGAAGCATTTTCAAATTCAAATAAAATATACAAAGACAACTTTATAATCCCATCTAAAGATCAGGTTAAATATGATACTGTGGAGCCAACTTTTGATGATATAATCTTAATGAAATGGAAAATATAAAACAAATTGAAGAATTAAAATATCGTAAAACATTTAGTAATAATTCTTTTGTAATTATATCTATAATAATAATTGTAATAATTTTGCTACCAACATACATATGGTATTCAAATAAAACTCTTTGAAAAAAAAATTTAGGAGAATTTTTGTACAAAAGGGGGAGTTACGTCACAGCAAGCTCCGACTCCAACTTTGTTTCAAATAGATTGGCAAAAGTAGTATAAATTATAATTGGCTCTATTTCACAATAAATTTTCACAATTCACATAAGCTAAAGGCATCGAACTCTTCCAGCAAAATAAGCATTTTTGATAGTAAACTTAACTGAGTCATACTAAATAATTGAGATCAAACAGTTCTTTTAATAGCTGATATTTGACATCACTATTTGTAATTATTTATTTTTTATTTATTGCATTTTTATTGATTTCCGCATTCCATATAAAGGGTCCGCCATCTAACGTTTTTTTCCAACTAGTGCTTATTTCGTGAATGGTAACACATAGCTCATGTCTGATTTGACAGACAATTAATTTTATCCTTCCGCTGAACGAATATGGCTTGAACAACGCTGGGAAATATTGCGACATTACTTTGAAAATCCTGGTAATGTTGCAGAATGTGTGCGAAAATTGCGTACGGATTTTGGAAGAAGAGAAGCATCGTCAGCTCCGTGTGTTCGTTATTTTGTGAAAAAAGTGAAAGAAACTGGCATCCTCATCGATAAACCAAAGCGTGAAAAGCCAAAAACAGTGCGGTCACCTGAGAATATTGCTGCTGTGGCAGAAAGTGTGCGTGAAGCGCCATCAACATCAACTCACCGTCGTTCTCAAGAATTGAGCATTTCGGAGGCATCATTGAGACGAATTTTGCATAAAGACCTTGGTATGACGCCATACAAAGTCCAATTGGTTCAGGAGTTGAAGCCAACTGACCATCCAATGCGTTTTCGCTTCGCTAAGTGGGCCTGCGATCGACTTACAGAAGATGCCGATTTTGCCAAAAAAATCATCTTTTCAGATGAAGCTCATTTTGAACTTGGCGGGTATGTAAACAAGCAAAATTGTCGCATTTGGGGCACAGAAAACCCGCACGCATACATTGAAAGGCCGATACACCCAAAACGAGTCACTGCTTGGTGCGGATTTTGGTCCAGAGGCATAATTGGGCCATTTTTCTTCGAAAATGAGCAAGGAGTGGCCATTACAGTCAATGGCGATCGTTATCGGGCCATGTTGAACGAATTTTTGTACACAAAAATTGAAGATGAGGATACTGGCAATATTTGGTTTCAACAGGACGGCGCTACGTGGCACACAGCCGAAGCTACACTCGATGGTTTGCGCCCTGTTGTTGAAGATCGCATTATCAGCTGCAGAGCTGATGGCGTTTGGCCACCTCGGAGCTGTGATTTGACACCGTTGGACTATTATTTGTGGTGTGCCCTCAAAGATAAGTGTTACTCCCACAAGCCAGAGACAATTGACGCTTTAAAGGACAATATTCGTGAAGCCATTGGTGAAATACAGCTGCGCACAATCGATAATGTGCTTAAAAATTGGACCGATCGTGTAGGCTACTGCATGGCCAACCTAGGCAGCCATTTGAATGAAATTATTTTCCATTATTAACCGGAAGGATTGTACTTTCAAATAAAAAAAGAAATTTGAGATAATATTCAGTAGTTTTTTTTTTATAGCATTTCATTTTCAAAAAAAAAAAGTTATATTTTATTCTTTCTGTCATTTGTGGTATGTAAGCATTTTGATTTTTTGATACCAATAACAAAATTGTATTTTTATTAATTTCCACATTTCTTACATGAACATTTTTGTATGTAAGCATTTTTTGATACCAATAACAGCATTGTATTTTATTGAACATTTGTTGCATGTATGTAATCATTTTATTTTTTTGATACCAAGAGCAAGCATTTTATTGAGTTCCGCATTTTGTATAAACAATTGTATATAAACATTCTATTCTTTGTTGTATCTAAGCATTTTTATTTTTCTGTATTGGGATTTATCAAATTAAGAATGACCATAACTTAGTAAAAAGAGCAGTCTATTTGTAACAATGGTCGAATAAAGCACAAATTAAATTAAAATAAAAATTTTTTGTTCTCATTTTTAAAAATTGGTTAAAGCCCGTAACTCGTGCGGTGGAATAAAAGAACATTCGAATCCGTGTATGACGTATTTCTGAGCAATATGGATTTAAGAAAGATGGTAAATTCTTTGCGGAGTGATCGGCTACCTCCAACAAAATTTCGACCGTTGGCTGAAAAGATTTTATGTGGAAATTCTCTTCTCCCAACGAATCTAGAGAAAGTTGATCGGAAAGCTGCGGTGGAAAGGTCAGAGCATGGCTCTAAATGGACTGCCTTTGTAGCAAAGCATACGAATACAATGCATATCCTTTCAAAAGAGGAGCCTTTTTTAAATTGGAACTTTTAAGCCCAAAGTTCCCTGCAAAGTCGATACCTGTTGTGTGGAACGGCAATGTGTAGGTACATAGATCAGCCGGTAAAGGTGCCATGATTGGCAACGTGGCTTTTTCTATATATTATTCAGGTTTTGCAGAAGCGAATGACTTTCCTGACGCGGGGTTTCATGCGAATGATAAGATTACATTCTCCATGAGCTAGAAATTTATGTAAATGAGATAAAAAGATCTCGCAAAGTTGTGACATGTGTTCGTTCACTATAGGGTAGTGTTGAATTTGCCAATCTGCCATTTACTCGCAGGACACCATCGGAACCTTAAAAGGGATTTAGAGTTAATAGATTGCTTTCCTTTGAGATTGGTATTTCATTCGAAAGAGCACTCTATTCTTCCTCGTAGCATCGTGTCTGAGCGAGAATTATAAGACAGATTTTTAAGACTTTACTTCCTCCTGACTAAGAGAAGTACTCTGGTAATTCAAGACAAATTTAGGATTACCAACTGTTGGGTTAAAATACCGAATGAAGCGAAAAACATCTCATAGCATGCCCAGGGCTCTAGTGTGTGAGGAAAATCTCCTAAGAAGATAACTGGTATCTGCTGTAGCTTGAAAACTATAAATCGGAGTGACTGTATATGGTATGGAAATTATTTCCAACTTTTCGCCCACCTTTTGTGAAGTGAGTGGGTTCTTTGTTGGCCATTCTGAAGAAGGGCTAGTGAGCCAGGAAGAACCCTGCCACCAGAGGCTATCGTTGACTAAACCTTGAGGCCTTAAATCTCTGGATACTAAGTCCGCAGGATTGTCTAGCGTTGGAACATGGCGCCACACCGCATCTGGAACCAATCTACGCTATTCCATTGGCGACGTAAATTTCCTTCCATATCGCTGTGGCTTGGCTAGTCAGCACAAACGATTGAGAAATCACATCAAAGAGTCAATTGATATCCGCTCAATTCTAGGGAAGATATAGTATGATGTACGAGTTTTGCCAAAATAACCGCTCCTGAGACTACTGAATGAGGTAACGTTATGGTGGCAAAAGGAGACACCTTACTTTAGGAAAAAAGTAAATTGGAAAACACTTTTGTAAGCCAATTAGCTATTTGGATGCATTGCAGGATCCATGTACTTGAATATTGTCAGACGGAGCAAATTTTATCCGACGAGGGATGTGTATTTTTTTAACAATTGGGAGATTATTGACAATAAGAATGCTGAATAAGAATTTTGCATTTGATAACCACCGGAGATATCCAGCCAGCTGGATCGAATAGTTTCGCTACTGACGATAGGATTTGACATTAGGTGGCCCTAAAAGAACTAGATAGTGAGGTTAAGGAATAAGTAAATGCGTCCGTTACTGCATTCTAATGGATCCCTAAAGTTTTTGTGGAACTATTTTCATGCAATTTCAAAAATCAGAATCATGCAAATCTTCTTTGGGAAACACTTCCAACAAGCGTGAGTTATTGAAGTATTTTTCTTTAATAGAAAATCTGCTGTTTTCAGAGTTTGTATGAGATCATTTTGGGATTCTAGGGCACCATAAATGGAATGACCTCCAGAGAGAATATCATCCACACAGGTTTCTTAAATATATTTTCTGAGTCAGATGCTAGTTCTAAAAGGATTCTAATTGCTAGAAAGGGTGCACAGTTAATTCCAATGGTTACTGTTTTTAATTGATAGTCTTTGAAAGCCTCCCGGGGCGATTTTGGAAAGAGAATTCGTTGGAATGTTCTGTCTACAGGATCTATCAAGATCTGGCGGTACATTTTTGTATGTACCCACTAAACACAAATTGATAAAGGCTCCAATTTAGGATAACAGTCATTAAATCATTTTGAAGAGTCGGACCTGTGTAAAGGACATCGTTGAGAGAAAAGCCGGACTTTGTTTTCCGGGAAGCGTTGAAAATTATCCTTACCTTGGTAGACTTATCTTCGAGACGTATCACTGCATGATGCGGAAGATAATATAAGCTACATTTATTATCGAAAAAGTATCTTTTGGATGTTTTCTCTTCCATATGGTAGGGTAATATATTCGTTGAGAACTTGCGAATATTTCGCACTTAATAGTGGATCTTTTGATAAACGACTGTTCCATACGCACATATTGACTTAGAGCCACAAATCTTGATGGGCCAAGAAATTCTGATTCTGGGAAATCATGTTTAAATGGCAATCTTACCATGTATCGGCCATGCGAGAGATGTGCAGACGTTCTTTAATAGAATTGTTCACAATATTTATCTTCTGATGAATTCGGATGGGTTGTGGAAATTTCTTCTTGCTCCCAGAATTTTCAAATTAAATTATCCATATCGGAGGTTTCTGGTGATTTTACGGAAGAAGAAAATCAAAATTTTGGTTGACTCTTTACATGGCCACTAAGTACCCAAATGGTATTATAAGCGGAAGATGAGCCAAAAATGTTTCTCTTAATACCATCGAGGTTTATATATCGCTCGCTGTTATTGCCCAAGATAAGATCGATTTGAGCGGACACATTAAAATGAGGATCTGCTACATCAAGATCAGAAAAATCCTTGAATTAGAGATTTGGAAAGACAAAGCCGAAATTCTATTTCTTACTTTGGGTAAAACGATAGCAGTGATTTGAATTCGAAAGTTGTTTCTTTTTGAAAATATAACTAACTCGCATTATTTTTCCGCAGTTTGAACTTGCCGCCAATTCCGACAATTTCGTGAAATGATTTTTTTGAAGGGATCTGGAATATATTTCTAATTTTTGGAGAGAAAAGTTCTTTCTGAAATAGGGTCGATAAGTGCTCTTATGGTGAACCGTTCTCCTTTGGTTTCAATTTGTACCAGTGCAGTACATAAAAGAACATTAATATTATTGGTTGCATAATAAGCATTGTTTTGGGAATATTTTTGAGCATTGGTGCTGGATGGTTTCACCTCTGATATTATACCGGATATTTTAGAATTGGTTTTTTTGAGATTTTTGGATAATTGTCAAAAGTACTTTGCTCGTTTCTACTACTTAAACTTTGATTTAAATTCTCTCGAGAGTTAGTATTATGACTCTTATGAAATAATGTGTGATGGGTTTTACTACAATTTAAGTATGTATTTTTGCTAGTACAATTTTCCTTCTTATGTGACAGTGAAAGGCAATTGTTGCAAAACTGAATTTTAAAAACAAAATACACTCTTTCCTGAATCGAAAGTTTTCGAAATTCAGGACAAATTCTTAAACTGTGATCTTCTTCACAGAGTTTGCAATTTTGGTTCAGTTTCTCCTGAGAAGTGTATATCTGAATTTACTAGTGGGAGCTTTTCTGATTAAGAAATGAAGATTTTGAGCTTTATCTGCTCGAGATTCTCTCTACTCCTTCACATCTCTTAAGCAGGAATTCATTTAATTGTGACCATTTTGGCAACGCTCTACTGGAGTTTAATGATTTTTCCCACTGTGCAAATACTTCATGGGGTAGTTTTGAATATATTAAAGTGACTAACATAGGATCCCATCCCTCTACGGGCAATCAGTAACAGAGCTGTGAATGTTGAAAAGAGTTCGAATTTGATTATCGACTAGGACACGAATATTTTCATATCTTAGCTTGCCACGCTATATTGAAATTTTCATTCGGTAAAGGGAATCTCTTGGCTACTGCTCCTGCTTTTCCCGTAATCTTGTTTCTCAAGTGATAAAGTCTCTAAGCGAGAGTTAAATTGGGATGATTTATGCAGATGGCTGTGAACATGTCACGAAAAGTGGGCCAGTCTTCAAAACCTTCTGAAAGGACTTCTGTGTCGCATGGGGGAATTTTTGTACCAGTGTTCATCAAAACATTTTAATTATTTTGAATTATAGAAGCAGTACTAACACGTGGACCTATACTATCTGTTGATATATTACCTAAATCAAGTAATCATTTCTACATATGCATCGTACTGGTCTTGCGCAGTAGTTTTTATAAATTCGCCCATGTCAGATAGCATCTTCGTAAAATTTTTCGACTTTATTCCATCGAACGTCAATATCTCTCATTTTTTTATCCAATTTTTGATATCCAATTGATGATTTATAGGTTCTTGCAATTCCATTTTCTTGCAAAATGAAATAAGCTGATTTGCATCAAATGCGAAACGAGGATTGGGGCCTGTCATCTTTCCCCAGTTTTCTTCCATTTAGTTAATGGAAATATGAAATATTAGGGTGTATATAATGTACTCAATAGTATATTAAGAATATTATGTGTTGTGAATACGCTTTAGTACAATATTGAGTAGAAATAAACTTTAGCACTTTACTCTAGCCTTATTTAATTGACAAAATAATTTGGAAAAAATTTTGGTTCGTTTTCAATCGCCAAGAATAAATGAAATAAAATCCTTTGTTAATTGGATTAAAATAAAAATGAATGAAGTAAAATCCTTTGTAATTTTAATTGTAATAACGTATTATGGAATGTGATAAATGATCTCGTCTGATCAATAGCATCTCAATTGAGAATTTGTAGAAAAAGTTTAATAAAAACAAAATTTATAACTATAATCAATAACGTTTCTATTTACGAGGTCTCAGATAAATCTATTGAAATTTGGATTTAAATAGACAATTATATGTAAAACTTTGAGAAAGGCAGTAATTGTTGTGAAAATTATTTTTTAGTATCGATAAAGAAGTCTTTCCTTCAACAGTAAAGAAAAAACTCGTATTATCGTTGTAGTGTGTTTGATAAGTCGAAGTTATCCCACCTTCAGTACGGTAACTTAAATGGTAACCTTGAACCATTTATGTGAAACGATATCCGCACACACCAAACTTAAAGACGTGAGAAATGCATTGCTAGCATTTCTACACATGTAAATAGTTATGTCTATCTTCATGAGAATTAGCAAGCTAAGCTAATTCTCATGCATATTTATACTTTAGAATACTAACCTAGAGTTAATGAAAATAAACTACTAACAATAAATAAATAAACGTTTGAACATGTTCAAAACGAAATTAATAATGTATTTAAAAACGTTATATGGCGATCCTGCCAGGCCCCCCTAAACCGGTTAAAGTGAAAATAAAAATTTGTAAATTTAAAATATTGAAAACATCAACTTATAAAAATTAAACTTTATACAAAAATTTTGATAAATTAAGGCATGAATTAAAACCATGTTTCTGCAAAAATAAAAATGAACAAGTGGTGTGAGAACGGTGAATAGTTAACGAAAAAATTAAAAACAAGGCAAATTGTTTAACAAAAAGATGTAAAAAAATAAGAAAAGAAAATTACCAACTTGCAAAAAATCAAATGATTACAAAAATTTAAAAAAAAAAAAGAAAATACGCAAATGACAATGAGAAAATTTAACATAACAAATTTCATTGAAACAAAGACTACCCGTGAAATGAAAAAAAAAAAAAAAATATATATAAATAAAATCACATTCATTCTAAAAACGCAACATTAAATCCCTATAATACAAAAATATACAAAAAATCCCAACAAAAAAAAAAAAAAAAAACATTAGAAACTAACAGATAATCAAAATTTTGAGTTGGTAGAAAAAAGCATATATAACAACAAACAAATGCTAATCAAAATAAAAAAAAATGGGAATCTTAAATACAATATTATTAATGGAATTAATGTAAATTCTTATGTAGTTCTTAATACAAAACCAAACAAAGAAAAGAAAACTGTTCAATAATAAGCTTAAGTTAAAAACAAAATTACAAAAACAGAAAAATGTATCTTAATTTTATTTAAATATTTGAAAATAATTGGTGTCCAAATGCGTAATTTCTAATAATTTGAGGAAAATCAAAATCTACAATTATGACAATGCGGCCGATACATTGTGAAGGATGAACAGGTATGCCCGATACACCTGCAACGATCAACATCATCGAAACCAGCAGCAGCTACAACACCAACAACAGCCGCAACAGTACGTCAGCCTCAATCGCAATGGGAAAACGACGGCTGCAACAGATTCATCCAGGCGATCACTAATAAGTTGAGTACAAAACTGTATATTGTAAATGCTAAGATAGATTAATCAAGAATTTTAATAAATGACACATTAGTAATGTTAGAATATAGTGTAGTGTATGCATACTATAGGGCATTCACTTAGTACATGAATGCTGAGCATGGAACATTTGAACAACCACTTGACATACATGTGTTGACCAGAAACGTTGCAATGTGAGAATGCACGCATTGGGTTTGACTATAAACATTGCGACCAATGAATGTGTGTGGCATGGCTTTGTTAGTGAACAAACCAAAGTCAGTATAAATAAAAGAGTATCTGATTTTAAGTGCATGCATGACGGCAACACAAAGCAAATACGGAAACGTATGTTTTGTGTATTCGATATTGTCGTTGATGCAAGCAGTATGGTTAATGCAAGTGTTTCACATATGTGTGTCATAGAGCGGAGTTTACAAAGGTCGCTCGCTATGCTGCTTAAACATTTAGAATTTAAAGGAAATTCGTGTTTAATTTAAGAGAACATTTTTTGTAAAATTATAGTTGGTATCTTAGTATATAAGAAGTAATTATTTTAGTTTTAAAGTCAGTATCAATTCAGTATCAATTCAGTATCAATTAAGAAGACAATAAGCTCACATCAGAGCTCAATTAAAGATCAACATTTCGAAATAAATAAAAAGCAGTCCTCCAACGGACAAAAACAAAAAAATAAGAACAAGAAGTTTTTTTTTATCCTCTATTAACTTCATACTCCTTACATGGCGATCCTGGACGAACCTGCTGATCCTGAAAAATAAGCACATCATAGACGAGAATACAAATCCTGATATGCAGCAAAAAGAAATACTGAATCCTGAATCACCATCACCATCCAGATCCTGCCTTACATCCTTAGTACATCTTTAGTCATCATCTTAATCCTGATAGAACCAACATCATCCTGGAAGCAACTTCATCCCAATCCTTCATCTCTACATGAAAGTCCTGAACCAAAATCAACATCCAAAGGACATCACAGTCAACATTAGGCAGATCCAGTAAATGCATCCTCCAGCCTGGCATACATCCTCCATCTCTACATTCATTTTTACAACAAGATAGTATGTTTCAGTATAAACAGTTATATATATATATATATATATATATATATATATATATTTATATATATATATATATATAGATATTTATATAGAAAAGACAAAGATAATATTCCTTTATGGACAGAAAAGAAAGTCTTGAGGATATACTCAAGAAAATAGAAGCAACAAAATAAGACAATACAATGGCGAATAACATATTAAACACGACTGATTTAGCAGCAATTTCCAAACTCATACCGATATTTAACGGTGCGATAGAAGAGCTCGGAATATTTATAGCAAATTTGGGGATAAGACAGAAAAAATTTGTAGGCTTAAGAGCACAAGTAACACTATATAAAAAAATTTATATATAAAAAAAAAGAATAAATACATATTTTAAATAATAAATCTTAACAAAAATTAAGAAAGAAAGATGTAAAAATTAATTATTAGTATCTTATACATATATATAAAAAAAATTAATACATTATTATTATAAAAAGGAAAAATAATATATATAGGGAATAAAGTAAGAAATTTATATTACATATGGGTCAATTTCAAAAAAAACGCATTTTTTGTGTCCCCGCACTTTACACTACTATTTTAGGTAAAAAGAAAAAAAAAACAAAAAAACAAAAATGTGAGAGTGATCAGCGAGGAATATGTAACAAAAAAATGTAATTCTCAAATTTGTATGTTTGTTTTTTTGTTTATTCAGAATGGTGTTTTGTTTCTTCCTCTGACTCCTTCCATACAAAAGCATGTGTCCCCCGTTAGAATTTTTAGTAAACAAAATAAAATAAAATCAAGAAAAAAGTAAATATGCAACATTCAATAACAGTTTTCGAATTATTGCGTTTCTTTCTTGTGTTTTGATTTGTTATAGTCGTCAAAACTTAATTAGTGCGAAGTTGGCGTTGCAAAGAAAGTTTGTCCCCACAATATGCATTGAGCGTCACTTTTTTATAATTCAAGTAATAGTACTAGTTTTCAATTTGCATTTAAATAAAGTAAATAACGTAAGGAAAGTACAAAGTTTAATTATTACAAAAGTGAAGAAGCGAAAAAGAAATCTATTAAAAAAAGTGTGCATTTGCGTAGTTTTTGTGAACACCATGGTAAGGGTGCGATAAAATTTCATGAGCGTCACGCTAATTTTTTTAAAAGTGAATATATTAAATGTAAAAAATTTAAGTTGACAATCATTGTTTACATGGTTTCAACTCATTTTTTTTTTATAATTTGTGAATTTGAGAAATAAATTGCCTACGAAAAAAACCAAAATAGGCAAAAATTTCATGAGCATCACTTTTAATATATATTGCTTCATAGCTAAAATGCTTAATTTTGATTTTATTTTTTAATTTTCAAGAGTAAAACAACAAAATTAACGGCGGCTGAAAGAGCACGGAGATATCGAGAGAAAATAAAGCTCGATAAAGTGCGTAATGACGAATATAAAAGAAAGAAGAAAGAAAGGTATAATCGTGGTATATTTGAGTTTAATTTTTATTGTTACTGACTGATTCTGTTTTTGAATAGCAACGAGAAACGGATGAAAAGAGGGGACATGCCGAAAAAAATGCTTCAGCGTGAGCGAGCTAAAAATAGAGAATATGTACGTGCGACGAAGTTAAAAAAGCTGCCGAACGTCAAATGACCGATACTTTAAGTAGTGCAATTACTCAAGCCCATGGATTACCGGAATTTATAAGCAATGAAAAGGAAGAATTGCCAGCAATACCAACTAAATTTAATGAGAATACTTCTGAAAACAAAAGATTAAAAAGGTATAATAAGCAGCTAAAAAACAAAAATCGCGAATTACAATTACTAGTTGACCGTTTAAATGCTGAACTTAAAGTTGCTGAAACAAAGAAACAAAAGTACAAAAAAAAATTACAAAGATCTAAAAAACATATTAAAGATACCAAAAGCTTAAGTTCGATTGTTCGGGATTCAAAGGAAACTTTGAGTCTTTTAAAACAGAAGTATACTCAGGAAAAAAACATTTGCTCAGTTATGGCTTCTAAAATTTTAAAACGTTACAGACTAAAAAAAATATTGGACAATGGAAAAAAAATTTGCCGGAACCACTGCCCAGAAAAACCACAACAGTAAATGATTTTCTTATGAGGGACGACGTTAGTAGAGCTTGCGCTGGAAAGAAAGAAACCGTTACACGCGGAAAAATAAAAAAACAAAAACGATATCTGTCTGATACGATGAAAAATCTGTACAAAATGTTTAAATCCGAGAACAGTAATATTAATATGTCCTACATAACTTTTACGCGGCAAAAACCTTTTTTTTATAAAAAGTCCTTCTGTTTCTGACAGAAATACCTGTGCTTGTATGGATCACGCCAATATTGATTTAAAGGCCTCGAAACTATTTCTACAAAAAGCTCTTGTTGAAAGAAATCCTGCTCAGTTAGTTAAAAAAATTATGTGCGATAGTGAGTCGGCTTTATGCGCTTGGGGTCTTTGCAAAACTTGCAAGTCGAAAAAAAATTTTATAGGCTCAACTAACAGTTCAGATGAATGCAAATGGTTTCAATGGGAGTCTGTTACGGAAAAAAGATTAAATAAGAAGAGTATTTCCCAACATAAATACGATGTTAAGGTCATGAAAAAGGTTGAAAAGGTTTCAACAGTAGCTAACTTGGTGAGTGAGTTTCAGAAAGACATGCTGAAGTTTAAAAAACATTACTTTAATGCTCGAAATCAGTACAGTGCGTATCGTTTTTGCAAGGATAATTTGAGCGAAACAGAAGTTTTGATTCATACAGACTTCTCCGAAAACTACATGTGCAAACTTTCAGAAGAAGTGCAATCGTTTCACTTTGGTGCTTCGCGAAACCAAGCATCCATCCATACCGGCTTAATTTATTTAAAAAAATTTGAAAAGCCCGTGAGCTTCTGCACGATTTCTTCGGATTTAAATCATGGACCCGGTGCTATTTGGGCCCATTTAGATCCAATAATTGATTATTTGAAAGATTGTGCTCCCGAAATATCGACCATACACTTCTTTTCGGATGGGCCATCTTCTCAGTATAAGCAGAAAAACAATTTTTTCTTTTTCTGCAATCGAATATTTGACAAAAAATTTACATGCGCAACATGGTCATTTTTTGAGAAATCTCATGGAAAAGGTGAAGCAGATGGAGTGGGTGCTGTCGTGAAACGAACAGCAGATTCGCTTGTTGCTCACGGAGCAGACATAGTAGAAGCAGAAGAATTGTACCACTCGCTTTTAGGCAAAATTGATGTGAAATTGTTTTACGTAAGCCCAAATCAAATTTCCAACATCAACAAAACATTGCCCACAAATTTATAGACAGTTAAAGGCACGAGAGATATTCACCAAATAATTACAAAATCCAGAGGTGAATTGATTTACAGATCTCTCTCGTGCTTTTGCAACTTAAACCTCTGGGGGACCGGAAATTTATGCAACTGCCACAAACTTAATTCGAAAGTAGTAAAAATGATTGAGAATGAAAAAAAACAAAGCCGCTTGTCATTTCATGAAGTTTACACAGATTCAGAATAAGAATTCGAATGGAAATTTATAAATTAAATTAAGTTAAGTTATTGTTTTGCGTCAAATATTTACATATGTGTATAAGTTTCTTCAAGAATTACTTCCTTTTTTCTATTTTTGTTAAAGACATCAAAGAATATGTACATGTTTAGTTTTGTATGAAAATTTTTGTTTTTTGAAGAATTTTTGTTTGTTTTTATTTACTTTTTGTAAAAGAATAAACTTTTTTTCGTTAAACTTTAAATTTGGCATTATTTCTTGTTTACGTGCAACAAAATCTCTTGATCGTCACAAAATATCTTGAGCGTCACACTTAGTTTTTTTTCCTTAAAACGATTATAATTGCAGTTTTTTTAAATACATTGTTACAAGCCTATTATTTTGCAAGTAACCTCTAAGTTAAAGTCTTTTCTTAACAAAAATTTACCTATTTTCATCTTAAAATTTTAAAGTAACTAGTCACTTTAAAAAAAAAAAATGAGAAATCAAGGTGAATCGTGATTTTGTGTTTATAATCGAAAAGGTGATTTTCGCAAAAGTCAATCTTGAGAAACAAAGGAACATCGTAGTAAGCTAGAATTTCAAATATTTTTGCATTTTTAGCGATTTTTTATACATATTTGGTGTGTGACGCTCAAGATAGAAATCATAGAAAACCTAAAAAAAATCTAAAAATATTGATTTTTTTGAGAGCCTAAAAGTACCACCGGATTCTTCATCAATTTCTACATAAATTGGCCACTCTTACAGGCGAATTGAAAAAAACTTTAAAAATAAGCAAAAAAAACTCGTTGTGTACGTTTTTTTTGAAATTGACCCATATAGGAAAAGTAATTAGGATTATAATAGAATACTGTATTTGTGTCTCAGAAAAATAATTATGACATTTTTTTTAACAATTGTAATATGTTAATTAATCCAATGGAATTGATGAGTAGAAAAAAAGAAATATATAACACTTATGAATAACAAAATAAATTGAAATGGCATCAATATATTTTACGTTTAGGCAATGATAAGGGTGGAATTGAGAATAATATTTGAAATAGTAGGAATGAATACTGGTGAAGACTGACAGAATGAAATAGCATGAGATGAGGATAAGATGGAACAGCACCTCTTGGAATTGATCACTTCAAGATGTGTGCATGTACATCGGTAAGTGATGGTAGGAGCAAATATATGAATAGGAAATAAATAAATAGAGATAATTTGATAATTGGAAGATAAAATGGGGAATGAAAGGAAGAATATTGCGCACATAGGACGTGGTGATAATACATCGAAACTAGATTCGACTATGGAGAAACTACGTGCCTGATATAATGAATGAATAAATAGGCTAGCGAGATACAGTGATAATTCTGCGAAACTAGATTTCGATGTGAAGAAGCTGATATCTATTATGAGATGAAGATATGTAGTATAAGAAATGAATATATATATAGTATGAGAATAAGCCCCAAGAATAGAGAAATAAAGGAAGAGAAAATAGAAGCAAGTAACAATAAGAAGATTAAATAACATGAATAGTAATCCTCGGAACTGGACAGAATCTTAGGAATACACCAGGCAACTTATAATTAATGAAATCGATAACTACTATAATATTTTAAATTAACGGATGAAAAAAAGGTTAAAATAAATCGATGAAATGAATAGATAAGATGAATTGATAGATATTTACATAAATCGATTATAGAATGAATTGGTAAAATAAACTTAAAATTGTATTGCATTGAATATTAATGATAAAGTTTTAAGGTGAAAATTACAATTAAATGAAATAAATTTTGTGTTCAATACATAATTCTAAGAATAATTATGTAAAAGAAATATAAATATAAATATATACAGATGATAATTTTAAGATATCAATACTTAACAATTGTAAAGTAATACTCTCCGTTTGAGTTGATATTTGGAAAATTACCAAATTTACCAGGTGCTGAAATCCGGAATCATCCCAAGGTGTATAATTTTGATAATTATGCGAACGAAATAAAAGCCAGACTGAAATATTCGCTGTTCAATGCGAAACGCATGACTGAACAGGTGAAGAAAAATAGACAAATAGAATCACAGAAAAAGACGAATAGTATAGATTTAAATATAGGTGATTTAGTATTAGTTAAAGTAGAAAATAGAAGGAAAAACGAGGCACCATACAGAGGTCCTTATAGTGTAGTAGAAATAGATGATTTAAATATCTCAGTAAATATAGGAAATACTATTAAGGTTTACCATAAGAATTTACTAAAGAACTATAATCACTTGTAAAAATTTACAAATATAATGGATAACAAAAACCAAAATAGAGTAAGATTTTTTTTTTATATATAATAAACAAACGTACTTGTTAAGCTAAAAGAAAAAGAAAATACGTTAATGAAATTATTATTGGTAATGAATTGTATTATTATTATTACTCACTAAATATAAGCAATTGTGAGGAAAAAGTTTTTTAAATAAGGTAAAAAAAAAATACAGGCATAATAATGTTCTTTTAACCCATTTTCGGCCGCTGGTCGATTTTTCGACCAGCAACTTTGAAGCGATGTAACTCAAATGTTAGATATGTTTTGTTTAACCGTTGATGGATAAGACAATTTTGATTTTTTGTTAACGCATTGATTTTAGCTTTTCGTAAAAAAAAATAAAAGTTTGCAGATTTTCGTGAAAGGAAGAAGAAAGGACTTTTTTTTGGACCAATTTTAAAAATTCAGTAAAAAGTCTTAAAACTAAAATTACTTATTTTATTTTTGCATGTTGAGGAAGCGGAAAGACCAAATAACAATAATCAATTGATATCCGCAATAATATTGAAAGTTTTCCACTTCCCAGAAGAGCGTTATTTTTGGTGGTCGAAAAATCGACCACTGGCCAGAAGTCGTCAAGTAGATATTTAATTGAATTTGAAATTTTGCTAGTAGGCTGTGAAAAATTCTGCGACTTTTTTTTTATTTTCGCTGTTGCTTTGTCATAATTGTTATTCTTTTCTGCAGAGCAGACATGTGTGTGGCAAATAAAAGTGATATAATTGCATTTTGGTGTGGTTTTATATAAAGAAAATGTCTTTTCGAAAAGTGTTAACCATGGTAGAAATCATGGCTGCTTTGAACGAGCCGTGTTCGGATGACGAGGAAGAACAAGCCATTATGAGTTCAAAAGATGTTGATGTCGTGTATATTCACCTAAGGTAGACTATGTGACTGATGAAGAAGATATCGATGATAATCAAATTGCTCTAAATGATGGCAATGATGATTGTGCGAATGAAATTACCGGGGAAGTGGAGTTATAGTACGTTCGAGACAATGACTTAATACCTAATGATACTGAAGAGCCGCAACCATCAACATCGAAAGCCGCAAAAAGACGTGGAAGACCTAAAAAAGCTGTTAATCCATCCTTATTCAAAGGAAAGGCAGATTTGGAAGTTCCTGATTGGCAGAAACATGGGGATTTTACTTACACCAGAGCACCAATCAACGTGGAAGGTTTGAAAAAGGAAGAAATTTGCGCAAAAATTGGTAAGTGAACAATTTTTTTTTAATATCATTTAGGCCCGGTTGTTCAATAGACAAACAAACCTCAGATTTCTAGCGAATAAATTTGTAAAATTTGTATTGAATTTGACAGAATTTAAAAAATTTATTCGATAGATAGCTTATTCATGAGTTGTTTGACTATTGAACAACCGGGCCTTAGTCGTTTTTGAGTCTTAATTTTTAGTTTTTGACTTTGTGTAGGTGGTATGTCACCGTCTGATATATTTTCATTGTATTTTGATGGAACACTGATCGAGGATATTACTCACCTCACGAATTTATATGCCACTCAAAATAATGCAACCATTGATGTGACACCAAATGAAATGCGGCGCTTCATTGGTATATTGTACCTATCAGGGTATCACACGCTGCTACACATCGATAATTATTGGTCAGTTCAGCAGGACATGGGAGTACCTATGGTGAAGCAAACGATGAGCCGAAATCGATTCAAAGTCATAAAAAGATTTCTCCACTTCTCGGAGAACAACAATCTGAACGTAGCAGATCGCTTTGCGAAAGTCCGACCGATTATTGATGTTCTCAATGAAAAATTTATGCAGTTCGGAGTTTTCAGCCACATCTTATCTATAGATGAACAGATGATACCCTATTTTGGAAGACACTCGTGCAAGATGTTTATTCGCGGAAAACCGATTCGGTTCGGATTCAAATCATGGTGCTTGTGTTCAGAGCAAGGATATATATTCTTTTCCATACCATATAGTGGCTCGGCAACTCCCCATGATAAAAATATCGGTCTTGGCGCTCAAACGGTTTTGAATTTGCTTGAAAATATATCTGATCCCGATTGTCATATTATTTTCTTTGACAATTTTTTTTCCTCCTATCATCTTATGTGTCTACTGATAGCGCCGTTTCTTTGCAACTGGCACAATACGTGAAAACAGAATGGCGAAATTTCCATTAGCAAATTTAAAAAAGGCTGAACGCGGCGAATTTGACCAATTATTCGATGCTAAGCAAGAAATATTGGTCATCCGTTGGAATGACAATGCAGTTGTGAATGTCATTACTAATAATTCTACAGTCGAGCCATTGTTCAATGCTCGAAGATATTGTCGTACGCAAAGGAAAACAGTTGCGATTCCCCAACCTAAAGTGATTCGTGAATATAACCAAGGTATGGGAGGCGTTGACCTTCACGACAACGCAGTGGCCAACTATCGAATATGCATACGAGGAAAGAAGTAGTGGTGGCCACTATGGACCAACGCTCTCGGCAATGCAATGGTCAATGCTTGGAAGATGCATTGCATGTTGGCAAAGCATGAAAACACAAAGCCACTTACTCAATTAGAGTTTCGTTCTGCTGTTACTACCAAGCTACTGACTTCCAATATGATGAACGAAGACATGTAAGATAACGCTGCTAATGTTGATAAAAAAGGATGCCCTCCTGGTTTCCCACGGATCGACGAAAAAAACCATATTGTGGTAAAAAGACCTGAAAACAAATATTGTCGCTGCAAAGTATGCAAAAAACATACAATTTTTACATGCAAAAAATGTAATGTTTACTTGCACACCAAATGTTTTGATGAATACCACCAAACTATCTAATTTTTTTTGCGTTAATTATTCATATCTTATCAATAAATAAAATTTTTGCTACAACTAAAAACGAATAAATTGATTTAAAGTTAAATATTCGTGAAAAAATTCCAATTTTACACAAAAAAAGCGTAATATTTACTTGCATACCAAGTGTTTTGATGAATATATCCAAACTATCTAACCTTTTTTGCGTTAATTATTCATATCTTATCAATAAATAACATTTTTGATACAACTAAAAACGAATAAATTGAATTAAAGCTAAATATTCGTAAAAAAACGCATTTCTTTATTTATATATGTAGATGTTGACTTCTGGCCAATGGTCGATTTTTCGACCACTTCATATCTAGAGAACAACAATAAAAATAATTTTTTTTTTTTTAAATTTTTCTAAATTGAGCTCCTAAAAGTAAGTATTTAAAATGATTGTGTGTGGCATGGCTTTGTTAGTAAACAAACCAAAGTCAGTATAAATAAAAGAGTATCCGATTTCAAGTGCATGTATGACGGTAACACAAAGCAAATACGGAAACGTATGTTTTGTGTATTCGATATTGCCGTACTTGACATATTGGTATACTTAATATTGTGGACCACCCATTTAACGTTGATGCAAGCAGTATGGTTAACGCAAGTGCTTCACACATGTGTGTCATAGAGCGGAGTTTACAAAGGTCGCTCACTATGCTACTTAAGCATTTAGAATTTAAGGGAAATTCGTGTTTAATTTAAGAGAACATTTTTTGTAAAATTATAGTTGGTATCTTAGTATATAAGAAGTAATTATTTTAGTTTTAAAGTCAGTATCAATTCAGTATCAATGAAGAAGACAATAAGCTCATATCAGAGCTCAATTAAAGATCAACATTTCGTAATAAATAAAAAGCAGTCCTCCAACGGACAAAAACAAAAAAATAAGAACAAGAAGTTTTTTTTTTATCCTCTATTAACTTCATACTCCTTACAATAGACAGGAAAATTTTGAAATATTGTTTATATATAAATAGAACAATACATGAAACAAATTAAAAAAAAAAAAATTTTTTTTTGTTTGAAACTAATATCATTAAAATTATATATATTATTATGTAAATACGAAAAGAAAAACATGAAGTGATTTAACGAAAAGGAAAACAGAAATTTTTTTGTTGAAGAAAATTAAAAATTTTGCAAAACTCATTTGGGAACAATTAGAATACCATTATAATAACAATTAAAAAGAGAAAATTTTTAAATAAAAGTCAAATTAGTACTAAGAATACAAATATAATTCAATGAAGAACATGTGTATAAAAAAAATAAAAAGAGGAGATGAAAATTTTTTTAAAAAAAAAGAAAATAAATATAATTTACTAGATCTGAATACTGAATCCTCTTAATTTTTAAGAATTTCGTTTTGAATTAATTTTTATTTTTGAGAAACCTATTAGATTATGACAATAAGAAGGATAATTTTTGGATAGATATTAAAAGATTAGTATGTTACCTTGACCAGGAAAATATATATTAATAGAAAACAAGTGCAGAAAATATGAAACTACATCTATTATTTTTTTTTCAATACGGACAAATAAATTATAGTCAGGAACAAAATTTTTAACTGATGATTCGCCCAAACAACTGATTGTAGAAAAGCCAATTTAAAAAAAAAAAATAATTTAATTTTGTTTCAAATAGACTGAGAAACTTCATACAGGAAAAACAGAGCTTTCGGTTATTATTTTTGAAATAGATTTTACCAGTTTTATTAGAAATTATTCATTCTTGGTAGTTACCACTTTTATGAGCCAAAATTGTCATTGCAATTTTTTTGAATTACAACGCATAGTGTATACGAATCCAACATGCCACAAACAGTTGTGGAATTTTTGGCGATTGCCTCGAAACTAATTCCGACTATGACGGTAATTCAGAAAACTTACAGAGTTTTCTGGACGCGTTGAGTCTCGTAGATTCCATTGCAGAACCACACGAAACAATAGCCGTCAATCTGGTCAAGACCAGATTAAAAGGTAGAGCCAGAAATTTAATTTCAACGGAGGCTACACTCCGAGAGATAATTGGTACACTTAAGAATAAAGTGAAGGGCGAGTCAGTCGAGGTTATCTCGGCGAAACTTCTGAATTTACGTCAAGGAGGTAAAAGTACAAACTCCTATGCCACTGAGATTGAGACATTGACGATGGCATTGGAAAATGCCTACATCAGTGATGGTGTACCCTTACAAGTTGCATCGAAATACTCAACTCAAGCGGCAGTAAAGGCAATTACAAAGAACTCGTCCAATGAGAGAGTAAGATTAATAATGGAAGCAGGAACCTTCATGGACATGAACGGAGTGATTGAAAAATTTCTCAATGCTTTTAATAACGCTTACGATCGACAGGGATCGGTCAAAGCCCTCGGCTATAATCACTGTGGAGATTACCAGCGCCGAGGACGAATAGAAAGAAATAGGGAAAATAAGCGTAATAGACGTAATTGAAATAACATACGAATTAGGAATAATAGGGAAAACTTGAATAATTTAATTACGCAGTTGGCAAAATTTTTAATATCAATCTAAGTCTCTGTAGTTATATAAGGATAAGAACATCATTTAATGAGAGCAGATCCACATTTTTGGTAGACACAAGTGCCGATATATCTGTAATTAAAATCGGACAAGTTCTTAACGAGCAAATAGATGAAAGTCAAAGGACGAATATTAGTGGAATAGGCCAAGGAATAATAAACACCATAGGTAAAGTCGAAGGAGACTTGAAAATTGAAGAAATCCTCATTGGACATGAATTTTATGTTTTTAAAAAATTTTCCTGAATTTGTCGATGGAAAATTAAGGAAGTTATGCTCTGAATATATAGACATTTTCGCATTAGAGTCTGAGAAAATCAGTGCTAATAATTTTTATAGACAAAAACTCAGACTAAATAAAAAATAAAAAAATTATAGAATTTTTAGAAAAGTGGACAAGCTCATAAATGATGACATAGACGAGCCATCAATGTCAGAATATAATAGCCCTCTTTTATTGGTACCGAAAAAATCGCTACCGGGTACAACACAAAAACAATGGAGACTAGTCGTTGACTACAGAAGAATAAATAAGAAACTTATAGCGGATAAGTTTCCCCTTCCGCCCATAGATGATGTATTAGATCAACTAGGTAGAGCGAAATTTTTTTCATGTTTGGATTTGGTATCAGGATTTCACCAAACTGAATTAGAAGAAGAATCTAGGGACATTACATCTTTTTCTACTGAAAAAGGTTCATATAGATTCAAAAGATTACCATATGGTATAAAAATCGCACCAAATTCATTTCAAAGAATGATGTCGTTAGCTTTTTCAGGGCTGCCTCCAGCCCAAGCTTTCTTATACATGGATGATTTAGTCGTAATTGGTTGTTCTACTGACCATATGTTACAGAATTTAAAAGAGGTATTTAGCATATGTCGAAAATATTATCTCAAGTTACACCCGGACAAGTGTTCATTTTTCTGTCGTGAAGTAACATTTTTAGGACACAAATGTACCGACAAGGGAATTTTGCCAGATGATAGCAAATTTTCGATAATTGAAAATTATTCAACACCGAAAAACGGTGATGAAGCTAAACGCTTCGTTGCTTTTTGCAATTATTATAGAAGGTTTATACCAACCTTGCTGAATCATCTCGGCATTAACTAGGAAAAATTTTCCTTTTGAGTGGACAGAGGAATGTGAAAATTCCTTTAAATACCTCAAAAATCAATTATTGAATCCAATGATTCTAAAATATCCAGATTTTAGCCGAGAATTCTGCATAACAACGGATGCTACCAAACATGCTTGCGGGGCTATTCTGAGCCAAGATTATGAAGGTATTCAGTTACCAATTGCGTACGCATCCAGATCTTTCACTAAAAGTGAAAGCAATAAATCGACAATCGAGCAGGAACTAGCTGCCATTCATTGGGCGATACAATATTTTAGACCATATGTGTACGGTAAAAAATTCCTGATAAGAAGTGATCACAGATCACTTACCAACCTATTCTCGATGAGAAACCCATCATCAAAATTAACGCGAATGCGCTTAGATTTGGAAGAATATGACTTTCTAGTAGAGTACATCAGGGGAGGAGAAAATTGCGCGGCCAATGCGCTGTCGCGGATTGAATTTACGGACATCCGTAATATAGGAATAAACAATATTATGAAGGTTAAAACTAGACTACAATCTGACAAGGAGAAAAAAAGTGTGAATACCAGGAAAACCGGCACACAAGATAAATTAGAAAATGTGAGAGTATATGAGGCAATTAATGCTCAAGAAAAACGAATAAATTGATTTAAAGTTAAATATTCGTGAAAAAATTCCAATTTTACACAAAAAAAGCGTAATATTTACTTGCATACCAAGTGTTTTGATGAATATATCCAAACTATCTAACCTTTTTTGCGTTAATTATTCATATCTTATCAATAAATAACATTTTTGATACAACTAAAAACGAATAAATTGAATTAAAGCTAAATATTCGTAAAAAAAACGCATTTCTTTATTTATATATGTAGATGTTGACTTCTGGCCAATGGTCGATTTTTCGACCACTTCATATCTAGAGAACAACAATAAAAAAATTTTTTTTTTTTTAAATTTTTCTAAATTGAGCTCCTAAAAGTAAGTATTTAAAATGATTGTGTGTGGCATGGCTTTGTTAGTAAACAAACCAAAGTCAGTATAAATAAAAGAGTATCCGATTTCAAGTGCATGCATGACGGTAACACAAAGCAAATACGGAAACGTATGTTTTGTGTATTCGATATTGCCGTACTTGACATATTGGTATACTTAATATTGTGGACCACCCATTTAACGTTGATGCAAGCAGTATGGTTAACGCAAGTGCTTCACACATGTGTGTCATAGAGCGGAGTTTACAAAGGTCGCTCACTATGCTACTTAAGCATTTAGAATTTACGGGAAATTCGTGTTTAATTTAAGAGAACATTTTTTGTAAAATTATAGTTGGTATCTTAGTATATAAGAAGTAATTATTTTAGTTTTAAAGTCAGTATCAATTCAGTATCAATGAAGAAGACAATAAGCTCATATCAGAGCTCAATTAAAGATCAACATTTCGTAATAAATAAAAAGCAGTCCTCCAACGGACAAAAACAAAAAAATAAGAACAAGAAGTTTTTTTTTTATCCTCTATTAACTTCATACTCCTTACAATAGACAGGAAAATTTTGAAATATTGTTTATATATAAATAGAACAATACATGAAACAAATTTAAAAAAAAAAAATTTTTTTTTGTTTGAAACTAATATCATTAAAATTATATATATTATTATGTAAATACGAAAAGAAAAACATGAAGTGATTTAACGAAAAGGAAAACAGAAATTTTTTTGTTGAAGAAAATTAAAAATTTTGCAAAACTCATTTGGGAACAATTAGAATACCATTATAATAACAATTAAAAAGAGAAAATTTTTAAATAAAAGTCAAATTAGTACTAAGAATACAAATATAATTCAATGAAGAACATGTGTATAAAAAAAATAAAAAGAGGAGATGAAAATTTTTTTAAAAAAAAAGAAAATAAATATAATTTACTAGATCTGAATATTGAATCCTCTTAATTTTTAAGAATTTCGTTTTGAATTAATTTTTATTTTTGAGAAACCTATTAGATTATGACAATAAGAAGGATAATTTTTGGATAGATATTAAAAGATTAGTATATTACCTTGACCAGGAAAATATATATTAATAGAAAACAAGTGCAGAAAATATGAAACTACATCTATTATTTTTTTTTTTTCAATACGGACAAATAAATTATAGTCAGGAACAAAATTTTTAACTGATGATTCGCCCAAACAACTGATTGTAGAAAAGCCAATTTAAAAAAAAAAATAATTTAATTTTGTTTCAAATAGACTGAGAAACTTCATACAGGAAAAACAGAGCTTTCGGTTATTATTTTTGAAATAGATTTTACCAGTTTTATTAGAAATTATTCATTCTTGGTAGTTACCACTTTTATGAGCCAAAATTGTCATTGCAATTTTTTTGAATTACAACGCATAGTGTATACGAATCCAACATGCCACAAACAGTTGTGGAATTTTTGGCGATTGCCTCGAAACTAATTCCGACTATGACGGTAATTCAGAAAACTTACAGAGTTTTCTGGACGCGTTGAGTCTCGTAGATTCCATTGCAGAACCACACGAAACAATAGCCGTCAATCTGGTCAAGACCAGATTAAAAGATAGAGCCAGAAATTTAATTTCAACGGAGGCTACACTCCGAGAGATAATTGGTACACTTAAGAATAAAGTGAAGGGCGAGTCAGTCGAGGTTATCTCGGCGAAACTTCTGAATTTACGTCAAGGAGGTAAAAGTACAAACTCCTATGCCACTGAGATTGAGACATTGACGATGGCATTGGAAAATGCCTACATCAGTGATGGTGTACCCTTACAAGTTGCATCGAAATACTCAACTCAAGGGGCAGTAAAGGCAATTACAAAGAACTCGTCCAATGAGAGAGTAAGATTAATAATGGAAGCAGGAACCTTCATGGACATGAACGGAGTGATTGAAAAATTTCTCAATGCTTTTAATAACGCTTACGATCGACAGGGATCGGTCAAAGCCCTCGGCTATAATCACTGTGGAGATTACCAGCACCGAGGACGAATAGAAAGAAATAGGGAAAATAAGCGTAATAGACGTAATTGAAATAACATACGAATTAGGAATAATAGGGAAAACTTGAATAATTTAATTACGCAGTTGGCAAAATTTTTAATATCAATCTAAGTCTCTGTAGTTATATAAGGATAAGAACATCATTTAATGAGAGCAGATCCACATTTTTGGTAGACACAAGTGCCGATATATCTGTAATTAAAATCGGACAAGTTCTTAACGAGCAAATAGATGAAAGTCAAAGGACGAATATTAGTGGAATAGGCCAAGGAATAATAAACACCATAGGTAAAGTCGAAGGAGACTTGAAAATTGAAGAAATCCTCATTGGACATGAATTTTATGTTTTTAAAAAATTTTCCTGAATTTGTCGATGGAAAATTAAGGAACCTGAATTTGTCGATGGAAAATTAAGGAAGTTATGCTCTGAATATATAGACATTTTCGCATTAGAGTCTGAGAAAATCAGTGCTAATAATTTTTATAGACAAAAACTCAGACTAAATAAAAATAAAAAAATTATAGAATTTTTAGAAAAGTGGACAAGCTCATAAATGATGACATAGACGAGCCATCAATGTCAGAATATAATAGCCCTATTTTATTGGTACCGAAAAAATCGCTACCGGGTACAACAAAAAAACAATGGAGACTAGTCGTTGACTACAGAAGAATAAATAAGAAACTTATAGCGGATAAGTTTCCCCTTCCGCCCATAGATGATGTATTAGATCAACTAGGTAGAGCGAAATTTTTTTCATGTTTGGATTTGGTATCAGGATTTCACCAAACTGAATTAGAAGAAGAATCTAGGGACATTACATCTTTTTCTACTGAAAAAGGTTCATATAGATTCAAAAGATTACCATATGGTATAAAAATCGCACCAAATTCATTTCAAAGAATGATGTCGTTAGCTTTTTCAGGGCTGCCTCCAGCCCAAGCTTTCTTATACATGGATGATTTAGTCGTAATTGGTTGTTCTACTGACCATATGTTACAGAATTTAAAAGAGGTATTTAGCATATGTCGAAAATATTATCTCAAGTTACACCCGGACAAGTGTTCATTTTTCTGTCGTGAAGTAACATTTTTAGGACACAAATGTACCGACAAGGGAATTTTGCCAGATGATAGCAAATTTTCGATAATTGAAAATTATTCAACACCGAAAAACGGTGATGAAGCTAAACGCTTCGTTGCTTTTTGCAATTATTATAGAAGGTTTATACCAACCTTTGCTGAATCATCTCGGCATTAACTAGGAAAAATTTTCCTTTTGAGTGGACAGAGGAATGTGAAAATTCCTTTAAATACCTCAAAAATCAATTATTGAATCCAATGATTCTAAAATATCCAGATTTTAGCCGAGAATTCTGCATAACAACGGATGCTACCAAACATGCTTGCGGGGCTATTCTGAGCCAAGATTATGAAGGTATTCAGTTACCAATTGCGTACGCATCCAGATCTTTCACTAAAAGTGAAAGCAATAAATCGACAATCGAGCAGGAACTAGCTGCCATTCATTGGGCGATACAATATTTTAGACCATATGTGTACGGTAAAAAATTCCTGATAAGAAGTGATCACAGATCACTTACCAACCTATTCTCGATGAGAAACCCATCATCAAAATTAACGCGAATGCGCTTAGATTTGGAAGAATATGACTTTCTAGTAGAGACAATCAGGGGAGGAGAAAATTGCGCGGCCAATGCGCTGTCGCGGATTGAATTTACGGACATCCGTAATATAGGAATAAACAATATTATGAAGGTTAAAACTAGACTACAATCTGACAAGGAGAAAAAAAGTGTGAATACCAGGAAAACCGGCACACAAGATAAATTAGAAAATGTGAGAGTATATGAGGCAATTAATGCTCAAGAGTACAGTAAAATGCCACGTTTGCATTTTAAAAAGGATAAATTTTTTATCCAAAAGGGGAAGAATAAACTTTCCGAATATAAGTTGCGTGACTTAATTACTAATGGAATCGTTGACTTAGGTTTTCTTTTTCCAAAGCTTGAAAAAGTAGCCGGTAATATAGGTCTGACAACATTGCAACTGTCACTAGATGACAGTATGCTTATAACCCATGGGAAGGAAAATTTTAAGATATATGGAAGTAAGATCTTGCGAGATTTGAAAATAGTACTCACTCCACAATTGATGAAAATTGAGACCGATTCATAGAAATTGAAAATTATGCGTAGATATCATGATGACCCCATATATGGAGGACATCCCGGAATCACTCGAATGATAAAGAAAGTCAGATTGAAATATCATTGGAAAGGCATGACGCGAGACATAGCCCGATATGTCAAGAAACGCGAAAAATGCCAAGAGAATAAGTCTAGACTGAATGGCAAAGAACCTTTAACTTTAACTCCAACATCGGAAACATCGGAACATTTGAAATTGTCCTTATCGATACGATTGGACCATTACCAAAGTCAAATAATGGCAATGAATATGCCGTGACCATCATTTGTGACCTTACAAAATATTTGGTTGCAATACATATACCAAATAAAAGTGCAAACGTAGTAGCTAAAGCTATTATGGAACACTTTGTACTTACATACGGCCCTATGGGAAGAATACTCACCGATATGGGTACTGAGGACGTTAACCAAGTTCTCCAGGAACTTTGTGACCTTTTAAAAATAGATAAAGTTGCCTCTACGGCATATCATCATGAAACAATGGGAATCATTGAAAGATCACATAGAACTCTTAACGAGTATCTAAGATCATATAAGAGTGGATGAAATTTTTTGTATACTGCTATAATACATCACCGTCTACGGCCCATGAATATTGTCCATTTGAACTAATCTATGGGAGAACCCCCACAGATTTTGAATTATTGGGAAATGGTAAAATTGACCCACTTTACAATATTGACGCCTATGCAAAGGAGGTCAAGTATAGATTGCAAACGGCTCATAGAATACCTATGGAAAGCCTCCAAAATTCAAAGTTAGTACGGGAGAAACAGTACAACAGGAACTGTAATGAGATAGATGTTTCTGTAGGCGACTATGTTTTAGTTCGAAATGAAAAAGGGCATAAATTAGGTAAATTATATAACGGACCATTCAAAGTCACTGAGGTAGATGACAGAGGAAATGTAAGGATAACGGACGAAAATGATAGGTCTTCCCTAGTTCATAAGAACAGAATTAGAAAATATTACAATTTATGAAATCAACATAGAAAAAATTTAGATTAAAATATAATTGAGAGTTTTAACTAACTTACCCTATAAACTTAAATTAAATTTAAATATAAAATTGGAAAATTAAATTTGAAATTTAAGAATTTTTCTAATATAATATAAAAAAAAATTTTAATATAAAAAAAATTTTTTAAAAAGGGGGAAGGAAAGTACCCAATTATAATTTTAAATAATAGTGACTTTAATTTAAACTTTTATATAAAATAATCATAAATAATCTAACAATTTTAATTTAAACTCACATACTAAATAATAATATAAATAATATAATAATTTTAATTTAAATATATATACGTAATAATAATATAAAATTATAATAGCATTCATAGTAATATCAAAGAATGATCAAATAATTATTGATCATTCTTTTTCTGTAAAAGGGAGGTGTAGTGTGTTTGATAGGTCGAAGTTATCCTACCTTCAGTACGGTAACTTAAATGGTAACCTTGAACCATTTATGTGAAACGATATCCGCACACACCAAACTTAAAGACGTGAGAAATGCTTTGCTTGCATTTCTACACATGTAAATAGTTATGTCTATCTTCATGAGAATTAGCTAGCTAAGTTAATTCTCACGCATATTTATACTTTAGAATACTAACCTAGAGTTAATGAAAATAAACTACTAACAATAAATAAATAAACGTTGAACATGAACAGTCGCAAGAGCGGCTGTTCAGAACGAAATTTATAATGTGTTTAAAAACGTTGTATCGTAAATACAGTTTACGAAACAGTTTGCTTATTAAAAGCACTACTTAGAAAATTTTCCTAAATTTGTTTGTAATTTCATTCATAGAAATTTTCTAAGTTAATTTTAAATAGAGCGATATAATAGCTTTGCGTTCTTGGTTCCAAAATTTTTTTTATGTAAATAACCCATGTTAAAAATTTAAGTATGATCAATTTTTTTTTTTAATATTTTTATTCCAATAAAAACCAATGAAATTGGTAATTTAAAATCTGTCCAATTTTTGAATAATTGTACTCAAAAAATAAGAGAACCGACGAAAACGATAAATTGGAACCTGTAAATTTTGTAGTAATTAAACCAACGTTAGTATCAAATTTTATTTTTTTTATTCCAATACATCACGAAGACGATATCTGAAAGTTTGCGAAATTTTAAACGGAGAGCTAATAAGAGTTTTCAACATTTGTATTCTTGTGCGAAATGTTTCACTTTTTTAATATATATTTTGTAAATATATTTAAATTCTTTTATTTTTCTCTTACTGTAAGTCTTTGGTTTATGAGTAAGCTTACTCTTTAAAAAACGTACTAGCAATTTACGTGCCTATTACACATGGTTCCCACCACATTGAAATGATACGAATCAAACCATAGTTTAGTCGTGAGAATACAGTTAATTTGTCACATGCAGTCAGAATTCTTGCTAACTGCACCTGTGTCAACATACATTACCGGAGTTTAGTGGTGAACAAGTTCGCTATGTCTCATGGCAGCAAGCCGCATTCGCCGCATACAAACTCTTTGAGAGACATGAGTATAGTTCAAAACACTATCAAGCGGTAGCAATGTTAAGAAATAGGATTGTCAGCTCAGCCGATCAAATTTTGTCTTCATTTAATACGGTCTTGAATTTTAAGGCCATAATTGCACGTGTGGAATTCACCTACGCAGACAAAAAAAATCCAATTTATCTAATAGAACAGGAAACGTACACCTTGTGCCAGGGAAGATTGCCTATTGTCGAATTTTATGATGAGGTAGAGAAGAAATTAACCCTTATCATAAATATAACAATTATGGTACACGAGGGTAATGGAGATTTGATATACTCATTGAGAAAAAAGTACAGACAGGATGTTCTAAGGGTATTTGTATCGGGATTGCGTAAACTAATGTGTGATGTTCTGTTTTCGTCACAACCTGCTGACATGAGTAGCATTGGCCCAGGAATTAGAAGCAAACCAAGCTCGATATTCTTTTGCAAACTCATTCAATAGCTCAGTTGAACGAGGAAGATCCTTTACGCCATATCATTCACCCCACTATGGGCGAGTAAAAAAACAGACCTACAACTCTCAGACTCCAATGGAAGGTGATCCTTCCACTCAGAATTTTAGACAAAGAACAAGCTCTAATTCTAATTGGAGGAAGCCGCAAGACTCCTTCAGGACTCAACAAGCTGCGCATAATTTTAGCAGAAATAATCAACAATTTCCATCGGCAAAAGGACAGCATGAAAGCGATAGACAGCCCTTGCCAAAAATACAGAGGGTAAATCATTTGAAACAAGAGGAGGGCAAAGAAAGATTTGTTGAAGGAAGTTTCCTTGAGGAAATTAATTTTTAGGGGAAAGTCGCTCCTGCCATATGTAAGAAGGGAGATAGCAGGGCGACCAATAAAACTCTTGATTGATATAGGATCGGGAAAAAATTATATAAAATATAAAAATTTAAAAGGAATAAAAAAATTAAAAAAAAAACGTTTAGGGTTCAGTCCATTCATGATACATCCGAAATAAGCGAAAAGTGTTTATTAAAGTTTTTTGGAAGAAACTGTTGATGGTATAATAGGATTTGATTTTTTAAGAAAAATTGATGCGAGGTTGGACTTGAGAACTTTACTTTTGTATTATAAGGGCGGCAATGAGAAATTGGATTATTATGACTGCAGAAACCTTTGCAGTGTTGTTCCTTGTGAAAATCATATCAATGGCCCGAACGAAAATGACATTATGGACAATTATTTTAAGCAAACATTCTAAGGTTTTTGCAAATCCAGATGAGGCATTACCGTTTAATACAAATATAATTTTTGCAATACGAACTATGAATAATGATCCTGTTTATTCGAAGGCATATCTTTATCTAATAGCTGCTTCTGATTTTGTGGGTTGTCGATAAAAAGGGTTTTCATGAAAATGGGCAAAAGAAAATGCGCTTGGTGATTGACTTTACCAAACTCAATGAGAAAACAATTTCTGATAAATACCCCATCCCCGATGCTTCGGTTATTTTGATAAATATGGGAAAATCACCATTTTTTACAAATCTTGATTTAAAATCAGGTTGCCATCAGATCACAATAGCAGAGAGGGATAGGGAAAAGGCGGAATTCTCAGTTAATAACGGGAAGTATGAATTTTGCAGACTTCCCTTCGGTTTAAAAAATGCTCCTGGAATCTTTCAGAGAGCAATTGGTTATGTTTTGAGAAACGATTGCAATGACGAGTTTTCCTCCGGTTGCCAGGGTATAGCTCGCGGTGGCCGGGGTCATTGCAGAAATTTGTTGTCTACTGAGACAGAGAGTGAAAAAACGTTGGGTACGGTTTTACGGTACAGTAATTCGTTTATTGTGGACTTAAAACTACATAATATATTAATATATGCAGGGGTGGTTCCGTGAGATCAACGTGGAAGGTTTGAAAAAGGAAGAAATTTGCGCAAAAATTGGTAAGTGAACAATTTTTTTTTAATATCATTTAGGCCCGGTTGTTCAATAGACAAACAAACCTCAGATTTCTAGCGAATAAATTTGTAAAATTTGTATTGAATTTGACAGAATTTAAAAAATTTATTCGATAGATAGCTTATTCATGAGTTGTTTGACTATTGAACAACCGGGCCTTAGTCGTTTTTGAGTCTTAATTTTTAGTTTTTGACTTTGTGTAGGTGGTATGTCACCGTCTGATATATTTTCATTGTATTTTGATGGAACACTGATCGAGGATATTACTCACTTCACGAATTTATATGCCACTCAAAATAATGCAACCATTGATGTGACACCAAATGAAATGCGGCGCTTCATTGGTATATTGTACCTATCAGGGTATCACACGCTGCTACACATCGATAATTATTGGTCAGTTCAGCAGGACATGGGAGTACCTATGGTGAAGCAAACGATGAGCCGAAATCGATTCAAAGTCATAAAAAGATTTCTCCACTTCTCGGAGAACAACAATCTGAACGTAGCAGATCGCTTTGCGAAAGTCCGACCGATTATTGATGTTCTCAATGAAAAATTTATGCAGTTCGGAGTTTTCAGCCACATCTTATCTAAAGATGAACAGATGGTACCCTATTTTGGAAGACACTCGTGCAAGATGTTTATTCGCGGAAAACCGATTCGGTTCGGATTCAAATCATGGTGCTTGTGTTCAGAGCAAGGATATATATTCTTTTCCATACCATATAGTGGCTCGGCAACTCCCCATGATAAAAATATCGGTCTTGGCGCTCAAACGGTTTTGAATTTGCTTGAAAATGTATCTGATCCCGATTGTCATATTATTTTCTTTGACAATTTTTTTTCCTCCTATCATCTTATGTGTCTACTGATAGCGCCGTTTCTTTGCAACTGGCACAATACGTGAAAACAGAATGGCGAAAATTCCATTAGCAAATTTAAAAAAGGCTGAACGCGGCGAATTTGACCAATTATTCGATGCTAAGCAAGAAATATTGGTCATCCGTTGGAATGACAATGCAGTTGTGAATGTCATTACTAATAATTCTACAGTCGAGCCATTGTTCAATGCTCGAAGATATTGTCGTACGCAAAGGAAAACAGTTGCGATTCCCCAACCTAAAGTGATTCGTGAATATAACCAAGGTGTGGGAGGCGTTGACCTTCACGACAACGCAGTGGCCAAATATCGAATATGCATACGAGGAAAGAAGTAGTGGTGGCCACTATGGACCAACGCTCTCGGCAATGCAATGGTCAATGCTTGGAAGATGCATTGCATGTTGGCAAAGCATGAAAACACAAAGCCACTTACTCAATTAGAGTTTCGTTCTGCTGTTACTACCAAGCTACTGACTTCCAATATGATGAACGAAGACATGGAAGATAACGCTGCTAATGTTGATAAAAAAGGATGCCCTCCTGGTTTCCCACGGATCGACGAAAAAAACCATATTGTGGTAAAAAGACCTGAAAACAAATATTGTCGCTGCAAAGTATGCAAAAAACATACAATTTTTACATGCAAAAAATGCAATGTTTACTTGCACTCCAAATGTTTTGATGAATACCACCAAACTATCTAATTTTTTTTGCGTTAATTATTCATATCTTATCAATAAATAAAATTTTTGCTACAACTAAAAACGAATAAATTGATTTAAAGTTGAATATTCGTGAAAAAATTCCAATTTTACACAAAAAAAGCGTAATATTTACTTGCATACCAAGTGTTTTGATGAATATATCCAAACTATCTAACCTTTTTTGCGTTAATTATTCATATCTTATCAATAAATAACATTTTTGATACAACTAAAAACGAATAAATTGAATTAAAGCTAAATATTCGTAAAAAAAACGCATTTCTTTATTTATATATGTAGATGTTGACTTCTGGCCAATGGTCGATTTTTCGACCACTTCATATCTAGAGAACAACAATAAAAAAAATTTTTTTTTTTTTCAATTTTTCTAAATTGAGCTCCTAAAAGTAAGTATTTAAAATGATTGTGTGTGGCATGGCTTTGTTAGTAAACAAACCAAAGTCAGTATAAATAAAAGAGTATCCGATTTCAAGTGCATGTATGACGGTAACACAAAGCAAATACGGAAACGTATGTTTTGTGTATTCGATATTGCCGTACTTGACATATTGGTATACTTAATATTGTGGACCACCCATTTAACGTTGATGCAAGCAGTATGGTTAACGCAAGTGCTTCACACATGTGTGTCTTAGAGCGGAGTTTACAAAGGTCGCTCACTATGCTACTTAAGCATTTAGAATTTAAGGGAAATTCGTGTTTAATTTAAGAGAACATTTTTTGTAAAATTATAGTTGGTATCTTAGTATATAAGAAGTAATTATTTTAGTTTTAAAGTCAGTATCAATTCAGTATCAATGAAGAAGACAATAAGCTCATATCAGAGCTCAATTAAAGATCAACATTTCGTAATAAATAAAAAGCAGTCCTCCAACGGACAAAAACAAAAAAATAAGAACAAGAAGTTTTTTTTTTTATCCTCTATTAACTTCATACTCCTTACAATAGACAGGAAAATTTTGAAATATTGGTTATATATAAATAGAACAATACATGAAACAAATTAAAAAAAAAATTTTTTTTTGTTTGAAACTAATATCATTAAAATTATATATATTATTATGTAAATACGAAAAGAAAAACATGAATTGATTTAACGAAAAGGAAAACAGAAATTTTTTTGTTGAAGAAAATTAAAAATTTTGCAAAACTCATTTGGGAACAATTAGAATACCATTATAATAACAATTAAAAAGAGAAAATTTTTAAATAAAAGCCAAATTAGTACTAAGAATACAAATATAATTCAATGAAGAACATGTGTATAAAAAAAATAAAAAGAGGAGATGAAAATTTTAAAAAAAAAAAAAAAAATAAATATAATTTACTAGATCTGAATATTGAATCCTCTTAATTTTTAAGAATTTCGTTTTGAATTAATTTTTATTTTTGAGAAACCTATTAGCTTATGACAATAAGAAGGATAATTTTTGGATAGATATTAAAAGATTAGTATGTTACCTTGACCAGGAAAATATATATTAATAGAAAACAAGTGCAGAAAATATGAAACTACATCTATTATTTTTTTTTCAATACGGACAAATAAATTATAGTCAGGAACAAAATTTTTAACTGATGATTCGCCCAAACAACTGATTGTAGAAAAGCCAATTTAAAAAAAAAAATAATTTAATTTTGTTTCAAATAGACTGAGAAACTTCATACAGGAAAAACAGAGCTTTCGGTTATTATTTTTGAAATAGATTTTACCAGTTTTATTAGAAATTATTCATTCTTGGAAGTTACCACTTTTATGAGCCAAAATTGTCATTGCAATTTTTTTGAATTACAACGCATAGTGTATATGAATCCAACATGCCACAAACAGTTGTGGAATTTTTGGCGATTGCCTCGAAACTAATTCCGACTATGACGGTAATTCAGAAAACTTACAGAGTTTTCTGGACGCGTTGAGTCTCGTAGATTCCATTGCAGAACCACACGAAACAATAGCCGTCAATCTGGTCAAGACCAGATTAAAAGGTAGAGCCAGAAATTTAATTTCAACGGAGGCTACACTCCGAGAGATAATTGGTACACTTAAGAATAAAGTGAAGGGCGAGTCAGTCGAGGTTATCTCGGCGAAACTTCTGAATTTACGTCAAGGAGGTAAAAGTACAAACTCCTATGCCACTGAGATTGAGACATTGACGATGGCATTGGAAAATGCCTACATCAGTGATGGTGTACCCTTACAAGTTGCATCGAAATACTCAACTCAAGCGGCAGTAAAGGCAATTACAAAGAACTCGTCCAATGAGAGAGTAAGATTAATAATGGAAGCAGGAACCTTCATGGACATGAACGGAGTGATTGAAAAATTTCTCAATGCTTTTAATAACGCTTACGATCGACAGGGATCGGTCAAAGCCCTCGGCTATAATCACTGTGGAGATTACCAGCGCCGAGGACGAATAGAAAGAAATAGGGAAAATAAGCGTAATAGACGTAATTGAAATAACATACGAATTAGGAATAATAGGGAAAACTTGAATAATTTAATTACGCAGTTGGCAAAATTTTTAATATCAATCTAAGTCTCTGTAGTTATATAAGGATAAGAACATCATTTAATGAGAGCAGATCCACATTTTTGGTAGACACAAGTGCCGATATATCTGTAATTAAAATCGGACAAGTTCTTAACGAGCAAATAGATGAAAGTCAAAGGACGAATATTAGTGGAATAGGCCAAGGAATAATAAACACCATAGGTAAAGTCGAAGGAGACTTGAAAATTGAAGAAATCCTCATTGGACATGAATTTTATGTTTTTAAAAAATTTTCCTGAATTTGTCGATGGAAAATTAAGGAAGTTATGCTCTGAATATATAGACATTTTCGCATTAGAGTCTGAGAAAATCAGTGCTAATAATTTTTATAGACAAAAACTCAGACTAAATAATAATCAACCCGTCTACATAAAAAATTATAGAATTTTTAGAAAAGTGGACAAGCTCATAAATGATGACATAGACGAGCCATCAATGTCAGAATATAATAGCCCTATTATATTGGTACCGAAAAAATCGCTACCGGGTACAACACAAAAACAATGGAGACTAGTCGTTGACTACAGAGGAATAAATAAGAAACTTATAGCGGATAAGTTTCCCCTTCCGCCCATAGATGATGTATTAGATCAACTAGGTAGAGCGAAATTTTTTTCATGTTTGGATTTGGTATCAGGATTTCACCAAACTGAATTAGAAGAAGAATCTAGGGACATTACATCTTTTTCTACTGAAAAAGGTTCATATAGATTCAAAAGATTACCATATGGTATAAAAATCGCACCAAATTCATTTCAAAGAATGATGTCGTTAGCCTTTTCAGGGCTGCCTCCAGCCCAAGCTTTCTTATACATGGATGATTTAGTCGTAATTGGTTGTTCTACTGACCATATGTTACAGAATTTAAAAGAGGTATTTAGCATATGTCGAAAATATTATCTCAAGTTACACCCGGACAAGTGTTCATTTTTCTGTCGTGAAGTAACATTTTTAGGACACAAATGTACCGACAAGGGAATTTTGCCAGATGATAGCAAATTTTCGATAATTAAAAATTATTCAACACCGAAAAACGGTGATGAAGCTAAACGCTTCGTTGCTTTTTGCAATTATTATAGAAGGTTTATACCAACCTTTGCTGAATCATCTCGGCATTAACTAGGAAAAATTTTCCTTTTGAGTGGACAGAGGAATGTGAAAATTCCTTTAAATACCTCAAAAATCAATTATTGAATCCAATGATTCTAAAATATCCAGATTTTAGCCGAGAATTCTGCATAACAACGGATGCTACCAAACATGCTTGCGGGGCTATTCTGAGCCAAGATTATGAAGGTATTCAGTTACCAATTGCGTACGCATCCAGATCTTTCACTAAAAGTGAAAGCAATAAATCGACAATCGAGCAGGAACTAGCTGCCATTCATTGGGCGATACAATATTTTAGACCATATGTGTACGGTAAAAAATTCCTGATAAGAAGTGATCACAGATCACTTACCAACCTATTCTCGATGAGAAACCCATCATCAAAATTAACGCGAATGCGCTTAGATTTGGAAGAATATGACTTTCTAGTAGAGTACATCAGGGGAGGAGAAAATTGCGCGGCCAATGCGCTGTCGCGGATTGAATTTACGGACATCCGTAATATAGGAATAAACAATATTATGAAGGTTAAAACTAGACTACAATCTGACAAGGAGAAAAAAAGTGTGAATACCAGGAAAACCGGCACACAAGATAAATTAGAAAATGTGAGAGTATATGAGGCAATTAATGCTCAAGAGTACAGTAAAATGCCACGTTTGCATTTTAAAAAGGATAAATTTTTTATCCAAAAGGGGAAGAATAAACTTTCCGAATATAAGTTGCGTGACTTAATTACTAATGGAATCGTTGACTTAGGTTTTCTTTTTCCAAAGCTTGAAAAAGTAGCCGGTAATATAGGTCTGACAACATTGCAACTGTCACTAGATGACAGTATGCTTATAACCCATGGGAAGGAAAATTTTAAGATATATGGAAGTAAGATCTTGCGAGATTTGAAAATAGTACTCACTCCACAATTGATGAAAATTGAGACCGATTCATAGAAATTGAAAATTATGCGTAGATATCATGATGACCCCATATATGGAGGACATCCCGGAATCACTCGAATGATAAAGAAAGTCAGATTGAAATATCATTGGAAAGGCATGACGCGAGACATAGCCCGATATGTCAAGAAACGCGAAAAATGCCAAGAGAATAAGTCTAGACTGAATGGCAAAGAACCTTTAACTTTAACTCCAACATCGGCGAAAGCATTTGAAATTGTCCTTATCGATACGATTGGACCATTACCAAAGTCAAATAATGGCAATGAATATGCCGTGACCATCATTTGTGACCTTACAAAATATTTGGTTGCAATACATATACCAAATAAAAGTGCAAACGTAGTAGCTAAAGCTATTATGGAACACTTTGTACTTACATACGGCCCTATGGGAAGAATACTCACCGATATGGGTACTGAGGACGTTAACCAAGTTCTCCAGGAACTTTGTGACCTTTTAAAAATAGATAAAGTTGCCTCTACGGCATATCATCATGAAACAATGGGAATCATTGAAAGATCACATAGAACTCTTAACGAGTATCTAAGATCATATAAGAGTGGATGAATTTTTTTGTATACTGCTATAATACATCACCGTCTACGGCCCATGAATATTGTCCATTTGAACTAATCTATGGGAGAACCCCCACAGATTTTGAATTATTAGGAAATCGTAAAATTGACCCACTTTACAATATTGACGCCTATGCAAAGGAGGTCAAGTATAGATTGCAAACGGCTCATAGAATACCTATGGAAAGCCTCCAAAATTCAAAGTTAGTACGGGAGAAACAGTACAACAGGAACTGTAATGAGACAGATGTTTCTGTAGGCGACTATGTTTTAGTTCGAAATGAAAAAGGGCATAAATTAGGTAAATTATATAACGGACCATTCAAAGTCACTGAGGTAGATGACAGAGGAAATGTAAGGATAACGGACGAAAATGATAGGTCTTCCCTAGTTCATAAGAACAGAATTAGAAAATATTACAATTTATGAAATCAACATAGAAAAAATTTAGATTAAAATATAATTGAGAGTTTTAACTAACTTACCCTATAAACTTAAATTAAATTTAAATATAAAATTGGAAAATTAAATTTGAAATTTAAGAATTTTTCTAATATAATATAAAAAAAAATTTTAATATAAAAAAAATTTTTTAAAAAGGGGGAAGGAAAGTACCCAATTATAATTTTAAATAATAGTGACTTTAATTTAAACTTTTATAGTAATTAAACCAACGTTAGTATCAAATTTTATTTTTTTTATTCCAATACATCACGAAGACGATATCTGAAAGTTTGCGAAATTTTAAACGGAGAGCTAATAAGAGTTTTCAACATTTGTATTCTTGTGCGAAATTTTTCACTTTTTTAATATATATTTTGTAAATATATTTAAATTCTTTTATTTTGTCTCTTACTGTAAGTCTTTGGTTTATGAGTAAGCTTACTCTTTAAAAAACGTACTAGCAATTTACGTGCCTATTACACATGGTTCCCACCACATTGAAATGATACGAATCAAACCATAGTTTAGTCGTGAGAATACAGTTAATTTGTCACATGCAGTCAGAATTCTTGCTAACTGCACCTGTGTCAACATACATTACCGGAGTTTAGTGGTGAACAAGTTCGCTATGTCTCATGGCAGCAAGCCGCATTCGCCGCATACAAACTCTTTGAGAGACATGAGTATAGTTCAAAACACTATCAAGCGGTAGCAATGTTAAGAAATAGGATTGTCGGCTCAGCCGATCAAATTTTGTCTTCATTTAATACGGTCTTGAATTTTAAGGCCATAATTGCACGTGTGGAATTCACCTACGCAGACAAAAAAAAATCCAATTTATCTAATAGAACAGGAAACGTACACCTTGTGCCAGGGAAGATTGCCTATTGTCGAATTTTATGATGAGGTAGAGAAGAAATTAACCCTTATCATAAATATAACAATTATGGTACACGAGGGTAATGGAGATTTGATATACTCATTGAGAAAAAAGTACAGACAGGATGTTCTAAGGGTATTTGTATCGGGATTGCGTAAACTAATGTGTGATGTTCTGTTTTCGTCACAACCTGCTGACATGAGTAGCATTGGCCCAGGAATTAGAAGCAAACCAAGCTCGATATTCTTTTGCAAACTCATTCAATAGCTCAGTTGAACGAGGAAGATCCTTTACGCCATATCATTCACCCCACTATGGGCGAGTAAAAAAAACAGACCTACAACTCTCAGACTCCAATGGAAGTTGATCCTTCCACTCAGAATTTTAGACAAAGAACAAGCTCTAATTCTAATTGGAGGAAGCCGCAAGACTCCTTCAGGACTCAACAAGCTGCGCATAATTTTAGCAGAAATAATCAACAATTTCCATCGGCAAAAGGACAGCATGAAAGCGGTAGACAGCCTTTGCCAAAAATACAGAAGGTAAATCATTTGAAACAAGAGGAGGGCAAAGAAAGATTTGTTGAAGGAAGTTTCCTTGAGGAAATTAATTTTTAGGGGAAAGTCGCTCCTGCCATATGTAAGAAGGGAGATAACAGGGCGACCAATAAAACTCTTGATTGATATAGGATCGGGAAAAAATTATATAAAATATAAAAATTTAAAAGGAATAAAAAAATTTAAAAAAAACGTTTAGGGTTCAGTCCATTCATGATACATCCGAAATAAGCGAAAAGTGTTTATTAAAGTTTTTTGGAAGAAACTGTTGATGGTATAATAGGATTTGATTTTTTAAGAAAAATTGATGCGAGGTTGGACTTGAGAACTTTACTTTTGTATTATAAGGGCGGCAATGAGAAATTGGATTATTATGACTGCAGAAACCTTTGCAGTGTTGTTCCTTGTGAAAATCATATCAATGGCCCGAACGAAAATGACATTATGGACAATTATTTTAAGCAAACATTCTAAGGTTTTTGCAAATCCAGATGAGGCATTACCGTTTAATACAAATATAATTTTTGCAATACGAACTATGAATAATGATCCTGTTTATTCGAAGGCATATCTTTATCTAATAGCTGCTTCTGATTTTGTGGGTTGTCGATAAAAAGGGTTTTCATGAAAATGGGCAAAAGAAAATGCGCTTGGTGATTGACTTTACCAAACTCAATGAGAAAACAATTTCTGATAAATACCCCATCCCCGATGCTTCGGTTATTTTGATAAATATGGGAAAATCACCATTTTTTACAAATCTTGATTTAAAATCAGGTTGCCATCAGATCACAATAGCAGAGAGGGATAGGGAAAAGGCGGAATTCTCAGTTAATAACGGGAAGTATGAATTTTGCAGACTTCCCTTCGGTTTAAAAAATGCTCCTGGAATCTTTCAGAGAGCAATTGGTTATGTTTTGAGAAACGATTGCAATGACGAGTTTTCCTCCGGTTGCCAGGGTATAGCTCGCGGTGGCCGGGGTCATTGCAGAAATTTGTTGTCTACTGAGACAGAGAGTGAAAAAACGTTGGGTACGGTTTTACGGTACAGTAATTCGTTTATTGTGGACTTAAAACTACATAATATATTAATATATGCAGGGGTGGTTCCGTGAGATCGGTCCGGGACCTCGAACGACAGTCTTCGCCAGACTATGGAGACGCGCTACCTCTGGTGACGGTTGTTCCAAGGTGGTTAGCTCTCCGGTGGGCGCGTTGGATTGATAGAAGGGTGACCTATGTCGGCACACTCTCGGCAGGGCTCTTCCGAACGGTAGGGCCCGTAGGATCCGTTGTGTACCGGAGTAAGAGTGATCTATGTCGGAACACGCTCCCCATGACTTGTTGGTTACTGATTCAGGAGCGAGCTACGTCGGCACACCCCACCTGTTGAAAGAATGATTAGGCTCTTACTTGTCTTCTGGGCCTCACAAGATAATGGGTCTAGTGAGAGTGACGTATGTCGGCACACCCTCCGCAGGACTTGTTGGGCTTGCAGAAATCGCTAGGTACTGAGTCAAGAGTGACCTATGTCGGCACACTCCCCGCACGACTCGTTGGGCTTGCAGGATTCGCTAGGTACTGACCTATGTCGGACACTCTCCCCAGGACTTGTTGGTTACTGATTCAAGAGCGACGTATGTTGGCACACTCCACCTGTGGAAAGAATGATTAGCCTCTTACCTGTCCTCTGGGCCTCGCAAGATTGGGTGTAGTGAGAGTGACCTATGTCAGCACACTCTCCGCAGGACTCGCTGGGATTGCAGGATTCGCTAGGTACTGAGTCAAGACTCGTTGGGCTTGCAGGGTTCGTTAGGTATTGAGTCAAGAGTGACCTATGTGGGCACACTCCACCTATGGATAGAACGATTAGTCACTTACCTATCCTCTGGGCTGCGTAAGGTGACTATATGGTGGGAGTGACCTATCACGGCACACTCTCCGCAGGACTCGTTGGGGCTCTCAGGACTCGAAGAATTCACAGGACTCGAAGGAATCGCAGGACCCAAAGGACTCGCAGGACTCACAGGACTCGAAGGATTCGCAGGACTCGAAGGATTCGCAGGATTCGCAGGACTCGAAGGATACGTAGGACTCGAAGGATTCGCAGGACTCGCAGGACTTGAAGGACTCGCAAAACTCGAAGGATTTGCCGGACTCGAAAGACTCGAAGGATTCGCAGGACTCGAAGGATTCGCAGGACTCAAAGGATTCGCAGGACCTATTGAGGATAGTGAAGTGCCCTAGGACGGCACACTTCGTTCAGCGAAAAGATACTTAGCTCACTTACCTTGTAACTGTTGTCACAGCTGCTGCACGACTGTCCCGCTTGTCCTCATGGCCGACTTTTTATACGTGTGCATGACGGCTGGTGACAGCTGATTGTTCCTAATGTCATATGATCGCCATATCGGAATTTACAAGTTTCTTCAAACTATGTCGGTAATTCATTTTATTTGTACAGTTCAACATAAAAATATAAAGTATAATTCAACCAAAAACATATAATACAAATAATAATAATAGATTTTGTGGGTCGAAGCGATGGCACAGACTTCGGTCATCACACCTGATCCCATGGGAAATTGAGCTGGTGGAAGATTATTTCCCGTTGCCGTCTGATATGAGGTTGCAGTTGTTGTAATACGGTGGTACTGAGGTCGTTCCGTGTGGTTATGAGATAGCAGAACGGTTTTATTACCCTGGTGGGCGGCTATGGTGTCGTGTGCGGTGACAGGGGACGGTACGGTGCTGAGAATTCGGGTATCACACTCCGGGTGCTTACTAGTTTGACATTCACCCTACGTCGTCCTTTCCTTGCTTTGGGCTCTCCTTCCATTTCCGATTCCGGTTTCGAGGATGATGGGTCGGAGGGTGACGATGATGACGGTGCTGACGATGATAACGATGATGAGGGGTTGTCATGCATCGGTGTCGTCGTGGACCATTTAGGTGTCAATATCGGTGATACCTGGGTGGAGGAATAGGGCTTTCGTATTCCTCCACTATCGCTCGAGAGTTCAATAACATCGGCGTTCTTGTCGCTGGTGAGATCGGTGATTACCTGTTGCTGCCCTGGGTGCTTCCGTCGTGCCTGTGGCCTAGGTGTTGTTTTATCCTCTGACGCCACCCCGTCGGATCCAGTGTGGTAGCCACGGTCGACTTTGGTGCCCACCGCAAAGCGGTGTCCGCCTCCTGCCACTTGAATTTTTTGTGCCGTGTGCCTTTTCAATCTTACGACGCATTTGAGCATTCCAGGGGAGATGCCCTGGGTTGGAGCGTGTGGCGCAGGTGGTATTCGTTCTCGTACTTCCACATCTGTGTTTCACCAAGGGCGTAGTGCGTCTGCCACCATCTGGCGTACTACGTTGTTGTCGGCCCCGGACCCGTGCTCCAAGCGGTTGATAAGTCGACCGGGCTGGGCGGACGTGTTGTGTTGTGTCTTCGTTGCACCTGTCATCTCTGAATTGGCCTGGTCAGCATCCACTGTTCGTGGCCCTGAATGAAACCTAAGATGCTTCAATGCCCGGGCGGTGGTGTGTTGGTATGTCGATGGGCTACGAGTGATGGTGCAGTTTGGGTGCTGAATGATAAGTGTCTACCTGGTGCCTGTGTGTATGTGTGTGGTATGATGGTGTGGCTGGTATGACGTGCGGGGTTAATATTGGTATGGAATGGATGTGGGACGTAGTGGTGCTGTGGATGGTTATGACGGAATGATGAATGGGGATGAAATGGCGTAACATGTCCCCGGCGGGTATCCTGGGCCAAGACGGGAGGAATCGGAGTTCGCGGCGTTTCGTCTGGAGTTATGTCCGACGTCAGATGCAGGTTGCTCTCTCGGTCTGGGGTCCCGCATCGCTATCGCTAGTGTGCTGGAACTGGCACTCTAGTCCAGCACAGGCCATTCTGGTCCAACACCGTTCTAGGAAGTTAAGGCCGGGTATCAAGTCTTCGGTGGCGTCTGGCATGATTAAAAGTGTAACCGCTAGCGTAAAATTTCCTACGGTGACGTTTTGTTCCACCGCATGCGTTACTTCCTTCTCCGATCCGTCGGCGAGGATGACACGCGACCGATAAGGTTGTATACTGCATGGGTTGATGACAGTTCCAGCACAAGTTTTACTGATAAAACAGCTAGTAGCCCCTGTATCGATTGTGGCGGTGACCGAACGTAACTCGATAATTCTAGCGGCCATCATTTGCTTCATTTTCCATTTTTCATTTTTCAATTTTCATTTTCCATTTTTCAGTTTCATTTTCCATTTTCCATTCTTCATTTTTCATTTTTCAATTTTCTTTTTTCATTTTCCGTTCTTCATTTTCCATTCTCCATTTTTCATATTCTATTTTACATTTTTCATTTTCCGTTTTTCATTTTCCATTTTCCATTTTCCATTCTCAATTTTCTATTTTCCATTTTTCATTTTCCATTTTTCATTTTTCAATTTCCTTTTTTCATTTTAAATTTTTCATTTTCCTTTTTCTATTCTCTATTTTTCATTTTCCGTTTTTCATTTTCCATTTTTCATTTTTATTTTTCATTCTCCATTTTCCATTTTCATTTTCCATTGGAAAATTTCCATTTTTCGTTTTCACTTTTTCTTTCTTATTGGCAAATTTTTTTTTATTATATTCTCTGTTCTTGGTATTGTTAATATATATGCATATTATTTTTGTGTCATTTTTTATGTTGTTGTACAATTATTATGTTCAACCACTAAACTGTTACAACAAACACACTGGGTTTTATGTTTTTTTTTTAGAGATATCTACATATTTTTGCTCGTATCTAATCACAATGATGCCCGATTTAGCCCATTTTCAATATCAACCTGCTGAGAATTATGGCAAGTGATATTTTTGTAACCATAGCCAGTTGGATGACTTTTTTGTGAATGAGCGTGATTTCAACAGACAGACGGACATCGCTATATCGACTCGAGCTGTGATAAGGATCAAGAATATATATACTTTTTTGGGTCGGAAATTAGTTTTCGATGCGTTACAAATGCAATGACAAACCTATATAAAAAGAGACGTATAGTTCAAGTGAGCTTTCTGTTTATTAATTCATAACTATTACTATTATTATTAAATTTTTTCCAAAGAATACTTATGATTAAAGTTCATTAAGAGGTCCGATAGACCTGACCAGCATAGCCGGATGTTTTTAAGAGGTCCAAGGGATCTGAGCAGCAACGCTGGAGTAGTTTATTAGGAGGCAAAGCTGGATTAGTTTATTAGGAGGTCCAAACGATCTGACCAGCAAAGCTGGATTAGTTTTTTAGGACATCCAGGGGATCTGACCAGCAAAGCTGGAGCTTTATTAAGAAGTCCATGAGACCTGACCTTATAGAGGGGACTGACCAGAAATTATCCAACCAAAAATGCTTAGTTGGGCCAATGGAAGTCTCGAGCTCGAATATGTCTTATTGAGTATAATTTGAGGGGTAAGTTCAGTCCTAAAACCAAAACAACCCGCCCCGCGAGACTTAAATTTGGACCAGCATGTTGAAATTCAATAAATTGTTCCTTTAGAGTGTCAGGAACGGATCCGTAGGAGTTGGAATACCCCTCATCCCTGACACCTTCGCCGTAAAATTTATAGTTTTTTTGCGTCATAGGAAGAGCCAATCGTCAGACGACAATATGCATCATTATCCACCTTCGAAACTGGTATTCGGAGCTGATGGACCAAGGACTCGCATATATAGCTGACCTTACAACAAGGATCTTAGGCTGCTCGTATGGTGATAACATTTTTAGGCATATATAATCTTTCTATAAGAGTGGGGGAAAAAGTTACCACATGCCGTTTTGGTAGTGGATTCGATTGGAAAACGGAGGACATAGAATTTTGGGTGCACAGAGATGTAACTTTTTTATGGATATTTAACTGACCAGAGTGAGGAACTGAGCGTGCAGAGGTGTCCTTTTTAGATACGGTGGCCTTAGCACTATGGGTAAAACTTTGATATTTTTGGCATAAATTAAATTTTTTTTGCTTAAAATTTAAAATCTGCTTTCGTTTTTTGAATTCGTATACTCTAACGGTTATATAAACGTTTTTTTTTTTATAATTTTCATGTTGCACCCTGTTATTTTATGAAAGAAAAAAGTCAGCTGTTTCACGGTTGCATTATGAACAGAAAATGAGCGCGAAATTTTTAATAAATTTGATCGTGAGTAAAACATTAATTGTAAACACCGTGAAAAAGTTTAAATATGGAAGAAGTTAGACAAGGTATGTAAAAAAATTTGTGATATAGTTTAAAAAATAGTAGTGTGTTATTGTCTAGTAATTGTTGGTGTGTTATTATAGGTGGAACTAAAAAACATACGTGTGTTGTGTGCAATATACCTTCTGTGTATAGAAAGCTATTTGCAATATTTCTGAAAAAAGTTATTAATCGAACTGTATATAATCAAACATCATTCACACTTTTTGCTCCTTCTTGTTCCTTTTGGGAAAAAACTTCATTTTGTAGTTTCATACGAGTTTTACCATTCAACACTGCTTGAAGTTTGGAGTAGCAAAAATCGAGAAGCAGATAGTGTAAAAGAATTTATTTTGGAAAATATTGAACAACAAAACTTATCAGATGAGCAATATCGGTTAAATACACAAAAAGTCAAGCACTTTATTGCTTTCATAAATTTAAATTTGCCAAAATGCTATCGAATACTTGAACAATTTAAAAAAAACACTCGCGATGGCTTGCATCCAATATAACTATTGAAATAAGTGATTGCGGCTTGCCCGGCAATAAACGAGGTCGGAGGCATTTAGACTGTACTGATTCAGGGCCTCGTTTGAAGAAAAAGTTAGCATCTGAGCTTGCCGCAGAACAAAAACGAACTGCATTTGTGTTAAAAAAAAAACTGTTAGCAACGAGAACATAACAGGAATAATAAGGAAACTGGAAAGGACTGATCCGTTGCCAATAAGTGCTGATGAGGCATTAGCTCTTTTAATTGAAAATGGCTTTACAAAGCATCAATACATTAACATCAAAGCATTAAATAAGCAGCATGGATGTGACATTTATGCCCCTTACTCCGAGATTGTAAAATCAAAATTGAAATGCAGACCTAAGGAAATCAGCTATTGTGATACTAAAACAGAAATAACAATGCAAAATTTACTAGACCATACAGCTGCTCGTCATACTTGAAATGCAGAAGGACGTCCTTGATGTTGCTGCACCAACACATAGCAAATTAATTGTAAGTTATGGGTTCGATGGTTCGACAGGACAGAGTTCATATAAACAACGTTTTCAATTGGATGAACATATTGGACTAGACCATAGACTCTTGACAACCATAGTTCCACTGAAATTAATAGATGAGCTTAATAGAGTTATTTGGCTTAATAACTCTCCACAGTCCGTCAGATTCTGTCGGCCTCTAAAAATGGAATTTATAAAAGAAACTACTGAACTTATTTTAAGTGGAAATAGTATGATAGATATTCAAATTAAAAACATCCAGGAACACATCTATGTACACAAGGGCAAAAACATTCTTGTAAAATATGAAGCACATATGACCCTTATAGATGCTGTTGCAACTCATGTCAATCCGGCCCACTATGTGGTGCTAAGCCAAATCAACTGTTAAAAACCCATGACTTCAACCCGAAAATATTTGGCGTTAAACCAAATAATCTTAAATATGGCGTAAGGTCTTTACATGCATGGATAAGATTTCTTGAATTTGTAGTAAAAATCACGTATAGAATGGAATAAGAGATATGGCGTGCTAAAAATGGTGACAAAGTCAATGTCTCTTTGCGAAAACAGTATCTTCAAGAAAGGTTGTGGACGGAAATGGGTCCCAATGTAGACAAACCCAAACAAAATGGCAGTGAAAATAGCAACGATGGAAATTCTGCAAGTAGAGCATTTAAAAATATAGAGCTCTTATCGTCCATTTTCGATTTATACATTCTCAAACACTTTTACATTATATTGATTGCCATATCTTGTGAATATAAGATTGATACAGAAAAATTCAAAAACTTTTGTGGTCAAACATTCAATATGTATTTTAAAAAGTATCTTGGTATCCAATGTCTCCAACTGTGCACAAAATTTTGGTACATGGGCACCACATAATGGATACTTGCATACTTCCTGTTGGAATTCTAGGAGAAAATGCATCAGAAGCGAGAAACAAGCTGTATAAAAGCGACAGGAGATCGCACGCAAGGAAATGTAGCCGATTCAATAACATGACAGACGTTTTTAATACAGCATTGGATTCTTCAGACCCACTAATGTCCACCCTAAGTTTAACAGAACGAAAAAAAATCAACAAAAAGAAGAGCCTGCCCAGAGAATTCATTGCCCTTTTCGAAACACCTGGTATTGACTTTTCAGACACATTAGAAGGTGATGAAAATGAAAATGAAGCAGAAGACGATGAGGCCGATGAAATTGACAGTTTTGGACTGGAGAATATTGAGTTGGAAGAAGAAAATGAAGACGATTTAATTAGAAAATAGTTAGAAAATGTTAGAATTTGTCTAATATGATTTTTTTTTTCAGGGAACTGGTTGAGCCATCCTTACTTCTATTCAACTAATTTTTATTTAACTTATCTTATTCAATAACTAAAGCTTTAAAAAAGTTTCTGGGAAATAAAATGTAAGCATAATTAAAATATCTCCGGTCTTTGAAGGGTTAATGAGCAGTTTTATACTTTAACAAAAGACCTTGTCTATCGTCTGAGTCTACCAAAAAAATATAAACACATTAAACTTAAGTGGTTTTATCCAAAAAGTGACGTTAAGAAATTGTTTTTTTAGTCCTTGACCCTAATGGATTAATAAAATAAAACATTTTTAGATGTAAACTTACAGATTCTTGAAACAGCTTTCTAGTGACATATATTTCAACAGGATCGGTTTATAAATAGCCAACTTATGGGCGATTATACGTTCAGGATGTGGAGGCCTATATTGCCGAATTTATGCCAAAACCTGACCTCATGTTTTAATGGGGAGGCGAAAGAAGGCGTGGTCCAAAAAAAAAATCCATTTTGGTGTTAGTTAAGTTCATGCAAAAGTTTTAAGTGTCTAGCTTTTAAACTACAATTAATGCCAAAAATATCGCTTTTTTGCCCATAGTGCTTAGGAGGTTTCGAAGAAGTGTTTGACCGATAAGAATATAAAAGAACGTTATGATCACCTTTAGACTCCCGGCACTTAAAGGTGCTCACGCAATCTTTAGCCATATGTGAGTTAGCTAAGCAGCGAGAGCAGTAGTGGTGAAGAACTACCATATGATATTTTTGCTCGTGACTCACCTTTCGGAAGACTGGACAGGAACGTAGAGGATGTTTCTTCGGCCAAACTCTGCAACGTCGATTAGTTGAATCAATTATTTTTAATATTTTAATTTTGCAATTCGCGCCCGCATTTTCGAAGATTTCGGCAAATGTTCGGAGATCGGTGTTGGTGGTGCGATAGTTTCAGGCGCAACAGTCGGAGGAGGCACGCCAACAGGTGCTGGTGCATCTAATGAAGTAGGCGTCGATAAATTAGCTTCTAGAGGAGCAGTCATAGCGGTTGCAGGTGGTAATGATTCCGCTACACTCATTTCTTCTGCATAATCGTCCAAGATAGCATTATCAAAAAATGTGGTAATGCGTCCATAATTCTAAAAAATAACATAAGTTAGCGACGATGAAGAAAATAACTATTATTAAGAAGTCAAAAGGCCCACGAATCACGACCAAATCATTTTCCTGTATATTACGATTCGGATGTTGCCATTTAAAATGTTTATTCAAGGTCGTTAAATATTCGTCTTTCCACCGTTGGCAGAAATTCTGAGAAATAGCCTTCATTTTTCGAAACCGATTAAGTAAACCAATAGTCGATTCGTCAATCTTCGGTTCCGGGGGAGCAATTATTGGGGAGCCGATTAAAAAGTGACCGAGGGTCAACGCAACCGGTTCCTGAGGATTGTCGGACATAGGGTAAAGGCACGCTTCTATTCTCGTAAGAACCGTCGATTTATATAATTGTTCGAAAATGAAGCTTAAAGCTTTTTAATCCGGCTTCCCAGAGGCCACCCATATGGGGAACACCTGCAGGGATAAAACGCCAGCTGAGACTTCTAATACAACAGGTGGAAGACACAGTGGTCTGACATTCCCTTAGATAAATACGAAAATCTTTTTCAAATTCTAATAACGTGCCCACAAAGTTAGTACCATTGACATAAGAAATAGTACCCGGACATCCTCGACGTGATATAAATCTGTGAAATGCCGATGAAAATGTGGCCGCAGATAAATCTGATGTTGCCTCCAAATAATTGCTTTCATAGAAAAGCATACAAATATACAAACGTAGCCTTCAGTAATTTTCATTTTCATTTCATTTATTTAAGTCAATGGAACATGATTTCCTTACAGACTATGATTAAAATAATTACATATGTATTAATTTATGTACAAAAATTTACAAATTAAATAATGTAAAGAGGAGTAATTTAAAACAATCGTTTGATGTACAAAACTCTTAGCTGGTTTGGGATTCCATTTATAGCTATTTCATTAATAGCATTTATATCGACACACGCAAGTTACGTATGTACTTCTACATAACCAACAAAACCCCACAAATATAGACAACGTCGAAGAAATAATCAAAAAATACATTAACAAAAATTCGAGCCAACGACACTTGTAAATTTACACAACAAAAAAATAGGAATAAGTCATTGCCACAAAACAATGACGAAATGTTTGTTCAAGGCCTATGTGAATGTACAAGAGTCGTTGCTCTGATTGTGAAATGTTGGAATCATCAAATTGCGTTTTGCTATAGTTAAATGCAATTTTGTTGAAATATTAAACCAAAATAAATATTAAAATATAAACTAAAGCATTGATTGCCCAATAATGCTTTCTTTTTACAATAAAGAAAAGATTTGTTGATTGCACAATAATGTTTTGGCGACTCATGAATATATGTATGAAAATAATCGAATTCTGCAGTTTGGCATAAAATAAAGAAATATTTTTAAGTTAGTCTTAAGACCATCAATCATTAATAAAGTCACTAAATTTTTTAAAAAAATTAAAGGAGTGATATTTTGATTTTTAACTGGCGCAGTCGGGTAAAACCATATTCCAAAGAATAAGGCGCAGTCGGGTAAAACCATATTCCAAAGAATAAGGTAAATGACTTATGTAGTGTTGAACAATAAATTAAAGTACAAAGAATTAATTAAAGAACATAAATACATAGTGATGAACAAAAAAATTAAAGTACAAAAAATTAATTAAAGAACATAAATACATAGTGTTGAACAATAAATTAAATAATATAAAGTACTCAAAATTAATTAAAGAACATAAAAACATAGTGTAGAACAATAAATTAAATATTGTAGCGTGTTTGATTATTCGTTGTTACCATGCCTTCAGCATGTAACTCAAAACTCCACTTGATGAGTTTTAATTGTCAACAATGCACTATAGCTGACCAACATGTATTATGTTAACGTCAGCTATATCCCACGGTAGTTTAGTTTTAAGAATAGAACTAAGGTATGGTTGTATGTGTACGCGTGTGCATTTTATGTGTACATGTGTACACAAGTTAAGCTAGAAATAGATTTGACAATAACAAGAGAATTCAGTCTTGAGATAATAAATAAAGACAACGGTCTGTTAATAATAACTCTTCGGAGTATACAAAAAAAGGCAAAAGTGTTTTATTTGGGAATATAAGTGATACTTATATCAATATTATAAAGTACTCAAAATTAATTAAAGACCATAAATACATAATAGTGAACAATAAATTAAATCACAAAATTAATTAAAGAACATCAATACATTGTGTTGAAAGCTTAAAACAAAAAAGTTAAAAGACAGTGTAATATACTAAAATTAAAGAAAATGAGCAGATTCGACCAAAATAGAAATTTACCAGAAGAATCGGCCAATGAATGACAAATGGCAGAGGTTATTAGGGCACAAGAAGATGCCATTAACCAATTGAGAAGCCAACAAGGCAATCTTCAGCTCATGAATCTAGCATTGGCGATCGTAACAAACGAAAAAATTGTTGGTGCAGTTGGGAGCTACATTAGGGAGCTAGGAATCGGCGCAACATGGAACCAAATAAAAGCTGGACTAGTAGAATACTACAGACCGAAAACGACGTATAGTGACATCTTCAATGAATGCAGAGATGTAAAAATTATATTGTGGGTAATAATGGCTATAATGGCATTTACACCAATTCGAGCTAATATAACGATTTACCCAATAATGGAGACAAACGGTTGCGTGGAAATTATTAGCGGAAATTGTAATATTCCAATGGAATCCGATTTAATTTTGAATCAAATAGATAGAGAATCAGTGAGAACAGACGTGTTTTTTTTAAGTTCCTCAATTTTTAATATCTAAAACGAACAACAAACAAAGAAAAAAAAACTAATCAACTGTTTAATATTAATAAAAATATTAGTTTGAAAATTTATCCAGTGATATTATCCTAAAACAACTATTATTAAAAACATAACTAAACAAAATAAATAATCCTTAAAAATTGCAATCTTAAACAAACAACAAAAAAAAAATAAGAAAACACACAAATTTCTCTTTATTAAGAACGAAAAATACATTAAATAGTAACAAACAAATTTGATACACGGAAACATATTATTACTTTAAAAACATTAACAATCAATCATAAACAACAATACAATAAATAATAAAAGCAATAAGTAAAAACACTCATAAAAAACAATCATAATTGAAGTCAAAACAAGACACAAAATCTCTTCAAAAAAAAAATACAAAAAAATCAACACAAAAAAAAAAATTGTGCCATAATATAAGTTTTGAAACGTAGCTTATATATAGCAACGAAAGTAAAACACAACAACACAGCAAGAATAACGAACAAACAATATAAATTCAAAAATCATTTTTTTCTTAATAAAGCATAAAATAGAATTTAAAACAACAAAAGTTTCTCAACAACAAAAACAATATTTTAAGTCTGTACGAAGCAAAATAACTAACAATAAATCAATAACAACAAGCATTAAACAAAAACAAGTGGTTCTCTCCTTGTTAAAAACTGTGTTAAATAAGTTAAATCATAACAACTCAAAAAAACTTATAAAGAGTTGCCATCAATTTCCTACAACTAGTAATTAAAAAAAAGCCCAGAATAATATTCTATCGACACGGTATTTAGTGACTAAATTGTTCTTATAATTTGGCATAAAATGAATCCTGATTCCCAACTTATGCTATTAATGGAAGAACGTTTCTCCAGAATGTCAATTGACTTATCTTATAACATTGCATTTAAAATAAAGGAGTCTGAGGAGCGTATATTAACTAAAATTGTCAACATTGAGGAAAAAAATATATTCTGTCTCCGACAGGGTCAGCAAGCTAGAACAAATTATTCCGCAAATTGTTGACCTTAAAAATGAAATCGATACCTTAAAGCGATCTTTGGACAAGCAAGAAAATACTAAAGTCGCTAATGAGATACGAATTCACGGCATTCCATACTATGAAAATGAAAACTTACAGACTACATTTATGAATATTTGTGAGACCATTAATGCAACTGTTCCAAATATAATTAAAATAACTCGTCTTCAAAACTCTCGAAACAATAGTAAAAATGATAACGTTATTGATCCTGCTATTGCCATAAAATTGTCATCAGCTCAGGAGAAAAATTATATTTTGAAGCAAGCTGCTGTTTTTCGTCGTAACTCTAAAGACCTTCTGCGCCTTTGCCATGCTGGTTTTGATTCTAATGAACCATTCTATATAAATGAAGCTCTAACCAGATTTAACCACAATCTTCTTAAGGAAGCAATTAATTTAAAACGGAAAAAACTACTCTCATCAGTTTACACTCGCCGTGGCCGTATTTATGCCAAACGCTCTAAGTCCGATATTGCGTTTTGTGTGGAGAATGTGCATTTTCTGGAAAATATTGAAACATCGAAAAACACACGTGACAACTTTCCAGTTTCTGTAGTAGAAGGGTTTCGCGAGTAATATTTTAAAATTTAAAACAGTCGTAATTATTTCCATAACCTATTTTTATTTTTGTATTTTTTTTATATCTCTCCTTTTTATTATGCCTTTTTATTTTAAATTTTTTGAGTAGTTCTTATTTGATGTTGATATTTGCTTAATACTTTATTATGACTTCTTCTAATATTCGGTCGAGTTCCAAATACAACACTCATTCTATGATTCGTATAATTGGTAAACAAAAGGAAGGTTTAAAAATTTGTCACTTAAATGCTCAAAGTCTTTTTTGTAAATTTGATGAATTTCGATACATTTTTGAAAACTCAGGAATTGATGTAATTTGTATATCTGAAACATGGTTCAATCCGAATAAGATAAAAAACTTTCAGGTCAAATTAGACGGCTATGATTTATTTAGAGCTGATAGGAATACTGCTAAACGTGCTGGAGGCGTTGCAATGTATGTCAAGAAACAATTACGTTCTCGATTTGTTTGCAAATCTATCGATGAAGAATATGATTTTGTATTTATTGAACTTCCTTGTGACGTAAGCAAATGTCTCATAGGTGTTTTATATAGGCCTAATGATTCACTAGATATTTCTCCGGTTGTTAATATGTTAGATGAAAATTGTTTATCTTATAGTGATATTATTCTTTCCGGAGACCTAAATGGAAATTTGCTCATTGATTCTGATCTAATTTCACTTTTCCAACCGATTGGACTTACAGCTGTAAACACTACTATTACCACTCACTTTACTTCAATGAGTAGTACCCTTATTGACGTGTTCTTTGTCTCAGATATTAGAAAAGTTCTTTTGCATGACCAGTTTTCTTCTCCTAATTTCTCAAAACATGACGTCATATATATGACCTTTAACCTTCCTTATTTTAAACATGAAAAACCACAGCATATTACTTTCCGTGATTACAAGAATATTAACTATGATGCTCTTTTAAATGAAATTAATATAATCAATTGGACCAGTATCTACAGTAATCCTGATTTAAACCAACAGATATCCTTTTTTTATGAAGCTACCACATACCTATACGACAAATACGTACCGGTTAGAAAGAAAACTGTTAAATCTTCTACTAAGCCTTGGTTTAATCAAAATATTTGTGATTTAATAGTTAAAAGAAATTCTGCTTACGATAAGTGGAAAAGATATAAAACTACACAGTCAAATGAAATTTTTAAATCACTACGTAGATCTGTTACTAGGGAAGTAAAGTTAGCTAAGCAACGCTATTATAGTCGTGTATTTTCAGAGGCTATGGATACTAAAAATATGTGGAAAGAGATAAAGAAAATTGGTTATAAAGATGGAAGTGAATCGGTAAATCTTTCCACTTTTGAACTAAATGAATTGAATAGACAATTTACTTCAAATGACTCAACTCCTCTTCGTTCTGACTCTTATGCAAATCTACCAGATTGCAATCTGGATTCTTTATTTAGTTTTTCCTGCGTTAACCAGGAGGATGTTCTGGAAGCTTTTCTTTCCATAAAGTCTAAATCAATTGGTCTAGACGGTATGAATCCAATATTTATTAAAGCTATTTTACCACAGGTTTTACCCTATATCACTCATATTTTTAACACTATTTTTACAAAATCTATTTTCCCTGATTTGTGGAAATGGGCAAAAGTAATTCCCTTGCCGAAATCTAATAAAGAATACAGGCCAATTTCCGTACTTCCTTTTCTTTCGAAAGTTTTCGAAAAAATTATGAGCAAACAAATGAATGAACACATATCCAATAATAATCTTTTATCATCTAAGCAATCTGGTTTTCGCAGGAAAAGAGGGTGCATCACTACTTTAATTGATGTATCGGAAGATCTTCGTTATATCGTTGACAGTGGTAATATTGCTTTTTTGACTTTATTGGACCACTCTAAAGCTTTTGACTCAGTGGACCATGATATTCTTGTTAAAAAGCTTAAACATATTTTTGGTTTTTCCGAAACCTCCTCTAAATTGATTAGCTCTTACCTTCGGAATAGAGAGCAAGTAGTTGTCTCTAAAGATAAGTCGTCTACCTCTACGTCTTTAAGTAGGGGTGTTCCGCAGGGGTCTATACTTGGCCCTCTTTTGTTTTCTATTTACATAAATGATCTACCACGCGTAATTAATTCATGCCAAATGCACATGTACGCTGACGACGTTCAGTTATACACATCATGTAACGTACGAGATGTGGAAAATTGTGTACAGAACCTGAATACTGAACTGAACCACGTATTTGAATGGGCTAGGTTGAATTGTCTTACCTTAAATCCGAAAAAATCTCAGTGCCTTGTTATTTTTAAAAAGATATATGATACCACTTGTCTTCCGAAAGTTAGTATTAATGGAGTGGATATCGCCTACGTTGCGAATGCTAAAAACCTTGGAATGATTTTTAATAATACCCTAACGTGGAATGATCAAATTAACAAAGCTTCTGGAAAAGTTTATTGTATTCTCCGTAGTCTTTGGTCTTCTCAGTACTTCACACCGCAGAAAATTAGATTTGTTCTTGCAAAATCGTTTATCTTACCTACGCTTTTATATGGTTGTGAATTGTTGTCAGGTTGTGATAGTGCGTCTTTAAAAGTGTAGTCAGATATGTTTATGGTTTACGCAAATATGATAGTATCTCCGCTTTTCTAAATAAAATTTATGGCATTTCATTTGAAGACTATCTTAAATTAAGAACTTTACTTATGGTTCATAAAATTATCTTCACTAAGAACCCGTTTACCTTTTCGAGCGATTATTATTTACAAGATCTAACCGTAATAACTGTCTTGTACCAATATTGTACAATAGATTAATATCCGAAAGACACTTTTTTGTAAATGGCATACGTCTTTGGAACTCGTTACATACTTTAAATAATCAACTTCACAAAATATCAAATACAACATCATTTAAGAAAGAACTTTTTAAACTTTTTCTCAATTGATTTTTAATACTTCATTTTAATTTCTTTAGTTAATTTAATTTTAATTTCTATATAATTTTTACCTGCTGTGCAGGATATTTTTACACTTTATTTTTTACATTTTTATTATATTTTTTATATATTTTATATTATATTTTATTTTATACTAGCTGGACCCGGCAAACGTTGTTTTGCCCTCAATGAATTTTTTTATTTTAGTTAGAATCTGTATACACCTATATAAAAAACATGTTTGTGCATTTGTTAATATTAATTGAAAACTGTTAAAGAAAAACCATGTTTTTTTATGAAAATGAAAATAAATATTTATTGTAACATATAAGAATGACCAATATATTTCTATTATAGTAATGCAAATGAGTGAATAATATTTTTACTTTCATTATTCTCACAGTAAATTAATAAATTTTCTGGCTTTCCAACACGGGAACATGCCACATATAGTTGTTCGTGGGAAAAACAACTGTTTTCGAAGTCCAAACCACATATTTGCATTGATTATCCTTGAGATTTATTAATGATCATGGCAAAGCCCAATCTGATCGGAAATTGCAATCTTTTGAATGTTATCGGTGTGTCGGTAGGAATCATAGGTATTCTTGGCAGCAAAACATGTTCTCCTTTAAATTTGCCTTTGAGAATTGTGGCCTCAATAACATTGGGCATTATTCTCTCAACAATTAACCTCGTTACATTACGTAGTCTCGGAGGTTACGTAGCAAAATTATTGGAGAACCAACTTTTAATTTTAATAAATGTGGCGGTAGACCGGGCCCATCCAGTGAATTAAAAAATTCTATTGGATAATTGACTGCTTCATTTTTTTCAACAACACTATCCAGAGATTTCAAAGAAAACGTTTCACAATGAATCATGTCCTGAATAACAACATTAATATTATCGTCATCGACATTGACATTTTTGCGGGGAAAATAGCTCTTTCACTTAACCAATCATGGTTACGATATTGATTTTGAAAGTCGGGGAATACATTTTCAATTAATTCATCGTTTGACGATAGAAATTGACAAAAATCTTGTGGATATTTTAATAGTTTGACTGGTTGGGTTAATATTGATTTTACCATTGCCAAGATCAAGTAGTTGTTTTGAAAATTGGTCAGCCATTGGATCATTTTGTAATCGTACTCGTATGTTTGTTGTTAATTTTATAGTTTGAACGTTACTCCATAATGTTGATGATTTTCAGCAGGCATTTATTTCGTCAGCATAGGTTGATTTTGGTACGAGTGGCAATGTTTGACGAAGATCTCCAGATAATAAAATGAGAGCTCCACCAAAAAGTCTTTCATTGCCTTTAAAATCTTTTAAAGTTCTATGTAATGCTTCTAAGGAATGTTTGTGAGCCATGGTACATTCATCCCAAATAATAATAATGCATTTTTGCAGAACTTTTGCCATACTGGAATGTTTTTTGATATTACAGACGGCATTCTCATTTGTTTGTATGTTTAACGGTGATTTGAGTGCTGAATGAGCTGTACTACCACCATGCAATAATGTAGCGGATTTTTCATTCCTTTTTGGTTAGAATATTTATATATAAAAACGTTTGTGAATTTTGTAACTAATAAAATTTATATAAATTTGACAACTCATTATTTTTCGAACGACAGCGCCAGCTACCGGGACCAATAGAAAAATGTTTGGCATCATCTAACATACATATATGTACATTCTTAGTTTCATTAAAATCGCACCGTAAATAAGAATATTCCAAATAACTTTACCCCAGCGCCACCTATCGGGTCCATTTACACATACAAAAATTTCCTATAACGAACCATACACACATTCTGAATTGCAGTCAAATCGCGCTGAAAATAAGAATTTTGTTTATAACTTGACCCCAACGCCAGCTAGGGGGTTAAAACTAAAAGGAAACACAGAAGAGCTCGAACCAAACCTATGGTGCAAATCTTACCTCGACAGCTCTTATAGTTCCGGAGATCATTCGTTACAAACAAATGCACCAACGATTTTATATATACAGATTGAAAGCACATTAATAATTATAATTTAAGGTAAAATGGGGCGAAAAAGGGGGATTTGGTAATAAAAAAAATGTTTGGCTACCTTACCTGTAGATAAAACGTGTATAAAACTTTAGGTAAATACATATTACAAAAAAAGTATTTTGTATAGCAAACATTGTTAGTGGTATAAGTAAGTATCTGAATTAAAAAAAGGGGGCGGTGAAGTGGGCGTGGTTCATAGTTATATGGCGACGTTAACAGTATTAAGAGCAATATACTACCAAATAAAAAAAAATCCGTTGGAAGGAAAAAATTTGTACAGAGAACAAAAAGTTTAAAACTTTCAAACAAAATTTGGCGTGAAAAGGGGCGTGAAAGGGGGCGTGGCATAAGAAATGTTTATTTCTACCTCGCCTGGAGTATAATGTGTATACAATTTGAAGTAAATCTGTTAAAAACTACTGGGAGCAATTACATAATTTTAAAAAAGTGGGCGTAAAAGTGGGCGTGGTCGAAAAAAAAGTACCCTATTAATCATGCCAGAGTCCCAGTTAAATGCTGTGAAAATTTCAGGAAGATCGGTCCAGAGGTTTGGTCTCCTATAAGGTACACACAAACAAACAAACAAACAAATAAACAAACACACATTCAATTTTATATATATAGATTATTCTTCTAATTTTAATTATAAATTAAACTTACATTCTTCTTATTGAAAATTAATTTGTTATGACTAATGTTGTTTTATAAGATTTTAAATCTAGTTACTTTAGGATTTTCATTAATAAAAAAAATTAATAATTAATTAATAATATACAGGAAAAAAAAAATGTATTGTTATCAATGAAGAGCAATATAAGCACTTTTAGTAAAAACAAGTAAGAGTGTTAAATTCGGCTATGCCGAATCTTTGACACCCTCCACCTAGGTTTTCTTGCACTATTTGTAACAAATTTAGATAAAATATTTGAAAATGTAAACAATTTGATCAATTTAGTAATTTATTACAACAAATACTCTGAATTTTCAGCATTTACGTTTAACAATTTTAAAGTCAATAGAAGATAGTAAACAAAATATATTTTAAAATTTCGGATCTTTTTCGGAATACTTGACCATGTCTTATATATTAAAAGCACTAGCGTTAATCAGTTTTTCATTCCATTTGTAACGCATTGATAAATGGATTTGCGTCTATGTGTTTAATGCAAAATATTTCTTACTTTTGTCGAATTGTAGGTATTTTTTGAAAATTTTTTTTTAACAACTTAATATTATATACATTTCAATTTTAAACTTTAAAATTAAAAATATCTGTGTTTTTTAAATCTGGTAATAACTCTATAATATGGAGAAAGTAAATACGAGGCTTCTTTAATAAGAATGACAAGTAAAAACAAGTAAGAAAATTATAGTCGGTCTAGACCGACTATACGATACCCTATACCATGCGTTTAGAAACCCTATCTCTTAGGCCCAACTAACTGGACATTGAAAATAAGCAAAAACCAAATTTGAGTGGGATTTTTATTAATTTTTTTGGCTGCAGATATGAAAAAGTTCATATCGGATGCTATATCAATAAAGGGACTAGGTCCAAAAATGGACCGATCCTGATCATGTTTGGTAAAGTCTCTTGTATTTTGCAAAAATATGTACAAACAAAATTTGAGAAGAATCAGTGCAATATTTTTGTTTTGTAATAGATTTAAGTGAAGATCGGGAAGCAGCTCTATATGGGGTCAAAGGGATCATTTTTGGACTACTCATTAGTGGATGTAATGAACGCATACAAACCCAATTTGAGTAAGATCTATATGACAATTTGGATCTTATGGCAATTTATGTCGATTTCATATGGGTAATTTGTATGGGGGCTAGGTCTGAACATGGACCGATTCTCACCAATTTCAAAAGCGTTCATCCCATGGCCGATAAAAGCTTATATACCAAATTTCATCAAAATATATTCATATTTGCGACCTGCAGTTTGATTACAAGCTTTACATGGACACACAGACGGACGGACGGACGGACGGACATTGTTAAATCAACTCAGAAAGTGATTCTGATTCGATCGGTATAATTAAAGATGGGTCTAGGTCAAATATTTTTGGTTGTTACAAACAGCAGCACAAAGTCATTATACCCAAACCACATAGTGGTATAGGGTATAAACACTTTTGTGCAGTTTACTTGTTTTGTGCATTTTTTTTAATACATACATAAGTACGCCATCTTTGTAGATCTCTTCGATTATATTAAGTAAGTTTGTAAATAAAAAGAATATTAAAATATTATAAATGTAGACATAATTGATTTTAGAAAAATGTCCGATTCGTTTTTCGATGATGCTGAAAACACATCAAAGAAATACAGAAAACAAAGGTTTTACTCAAGTTAGTTGAGAGACGAGAAGCTAATGGGATGGAACAGGTCAAAGATGACGACTTTAAATACAGATGCAAGGCTTGTGAAAAAATATTAAATTGCGATAAATCAGATCTAAATATACATGCTAATAACCAATGTCTTAAAAAAAATATCTTTTAAAACCAACAACCAAAATTATGTTTACGTTATAAGATCCCATTTGCAAGCCATTTTAATTAATTGTGTAAATTTTAAATGCACATCTAGCCATATAAAAGATGTTATTTTTGCATTATTGAAATTGAAAATTAACAAATTAAAAATAATTTTTTTTTTTGAAAAATTGAAAAAAGTAGTGTAGGGAAAAATGTAGGGAGAAAAAAGTGGGTGTAGGGAAAAAAGGGATTTTTTTTCATTAGCGTAGAGATTTGTGTAAAAATCTCCTGGCATCACTGGTACCTATTAAAAAACAATGTAAGATTTCACAAAACAATGCGACTTATATCTGCTTTGTTCAAAAGCTTTCATAAGAATAAATGAAATTGTTACTTATGCATGAAACACATAGACGACAGAGGCTATACAAACACACGGATACAAATGCTGCTGGCTGCAATTGTAGTCGTGTAGTCAACTACTTAATTTTTTTGAAAACGCCAGCAACATATAACAACAATATAAACAGCTGTTTTTATACAAAATCTTTTTTATTTCAGTAGTGCCAATTATATTTTTTTTTACTTTATTAAAATAGAAAAACATGTATGATTCTATATAAAATTGCCTTAAATATATTACTTATTTATAATGCATTATTATAACGTAAAAATAAATAAATAAATTTACTTATTAATAGAATTATTATAGCATTTCATTTTGCGATTAATTTTTTCAACAAAATAAAATTTTTCATAGCACTAATATCTTCTACATATTTTGTTATATTGTCAACATAATTTTTTATTTTGTAGCCAACAAAAATAGAAATTAGCGTAAGTTGACTACAGCAGCAAAAGTGGTCATGTAGTCGTGTAGCTGTGTTGGTGTCAAAATAATCGTTTTCATATAAACGTGTGTATTTGATTTTTGACAGGCTGTAGCCGTGTAGCTGTTGTCGTCTATGTGTTTCATGAGAGAGTTCGGCTTACTGGTGCCATTATGTATATGTGTGTGTAAACAAAAGTATACGATATCCCAGTAATCATTTCGAAGATTGTTTTAACAAAAATCATCTTACTGTGTCTTCTTCGAGCACTTTTGATGGTTAAAAACTGATTAATCACATGCGGTATTAGAAAATGACTAAGAAATGATTTTTGCTTACGCTTAAAAAGTGATTTATAGAAAAATTACATTAAGTATGACTCAAAAATAAGTCGAAATTAATCAGAAAATTGGATAAAAAAAGGTTCTCAAGAAAAGTCGGGGGTAAGGTAATATTTCCTCCCACCAAAAGAATATTTTGTGATCAGCAAAAGAGCGCATTTATGACTGTTTTAATACCACAGAGGAGTCAGAAAGACTCCACATGATCACTTATTGCATAAAATGTTTACTGGGATTTTATTCACTATCTGTAGAAATAGTTTTTTAAGTTAAACAAATCTGCACACAATTTCAATTCTATTTCGTTTACAATGATACGATCACTTTGTTTACTAGCTAGTAGTAAAATAAGAAAATAGTATTATAATACTGCATAATGATGAATTGTACTTCTCAATTAGTTTATTTTTAAGGTGCCATAAGAAGTTCGGTTTATGCTAAGAAATGAATGAATACATGTTTCCCAGGGCGAAGCTTAACCACTGCACTTTGATTGAGTTGAGCCCGCGACTATTCCTGATGTGGATAGCTCGTGCCTACAATTTTTGGTAGTTGGGAATGGCGTTTGTGCAAAGGGAAGCATGAACACATGTTTCCCAGGGCGAGGCTTAATCATTGCACTTTGATTGAGCTGAGCTCCGCGATTATTCCTAATGCGGAATACCTCGTGCATTAAATTCTCGGTAGTCCGGGAATGGCGTTTGCCTGCGCCAAACACTAAATAATAAATTTTAAAAATGATTATAATTAAATGTTATTGATATCTATATTATATTATCATCTGAGAAAAAAATTTTTTTTTAAACACCAATTTTTTACAGGTTAGAATTTTATGGTTTCACTACTACTTTTGAATGCAAGTATGTACTAAAAGTAGAACCCCTTAAAATCATACTATTTTTTGCAACCCTAAAAATTGCAGTATTTTGTATAAATAAAATAATTTATATTTATATTATTTTTAATATGCGCTTATTATCGATATACATATACAGAGTATATGAATGTTATTTATAGTATTTTGATATTTGCAAGAGTAGTATGTATGTATCAATTTGTTATATTTTGTGATCTTATAAAAATCGCAGAATATTGATATTGATTTTATATAGTTTCTTTTATTAATTAACTAACTTAAATATTACATCATAAAATGTTGATATTGGTGAATTTTTATATTATTACCACAACGACCATAAAAACAACAAGTACGGCTGTGACAAAATACAAAATTTAGAATAACAATATAGGAAAACATCATATTTTTTTAACTTTTCAGTGATTTCTCGGTACCTATGAAACCTATTGTCACGATTTAAAAAACGGAAACCTTCTCATGATGTCGGTGTATCATTCTCACTACCAACAAGCACCCTACCTGTCCTATTGAGAACGTTACCGTGACAAGAACAACATAGTCAAATCATATTTTTTCAAGACTTTTTTTACTCTATCGTTCAATTCTCGGGACCAGATAAACCGATTTGGACGATTTTAAATAGCGAATCAGTGAATCATTTTTTGTACCAACGAGCAACCTAGTTGCCCGATTGAAGCCGTCATCGTGATTTCCACAGACGGACAGACGGACAGCCGGACAGACGGACAACGCTATATCAACTCCGCTTGTTATAAGGATCACAAATATATATATTTTATGGGATCCAGATTTTTTTTTCTAATTATTACAAACGGAATGACAAACTTATATATACCCTCTGCACACTGGAGTGGAGGGTATTATGAACAACATTTTATGAATAACAAAGTAGAAACATTATTAAGCAAGCTGAAGACAGTAACACCCAATGGCAGACAGAAATGAGGACTAATAAACTTGGTAGGTCATGCATATAAATATCTTTTTGGTACGATGGATAATAGGAAGATATCACTAATCATTTTAACACAATTGACACAAACATGCATAATTCTATAACTGGGCTAAATCAACAGATAAAAATTAATGATCATTTTAATAGAACAATACAATTAATATAAGACACTATAACACAAAACCAAAAACAGATACTATACCACATGGAAGGAATTCATAAAACAGAAACATATCAACACGAACATATATCTTGAAAGATTACTTATTTTGACAACAATTAAAAACTATATGGAACACATACAAAGCTATATTACAACAGCACAAAATAGGATTAGCGATGCAAGTATTTTAACAAAACAAGAAAGAGATGATCACGAAGTTGATAAAAGAAAAATTCAATATTTAAAAACAAAAAAATAATGAATTAATTTTTGTAATTAAGATTCCAAAAATATTTAAAATTATAGAAATAATGACTATTATACCCGTACCATATTTTAATAAGGAAACAGAAGCTGAAATTGAAAATATATTCCATTACAATAATAATACATATGGGGGGTTTCATGTCAAGTGCACCAACTTTTGAAACCGATGTCTTCCGATCGGGATGAAATTTGCACCAAGGCTAGCCCTATTGGTTAGTAGATTAGACACAATTTGTTAATAAGATCGGTCCAGATCTCTCTGAGTTAGAGGGGATCAAAATTTGACATTTTGGCCAAACAGGTGTTTTTTCTCATCCATGTAAATTATTACCTATTGGTCTCCCAAATAGTTAAGATAGCTATTTCTTCAATATTTCGGAAAAAAATACTTAAAAAAAAAAAAAAAATTTAGACTTTTTTTTTGCTAAATTAAAGCATTTTTTGCCTTTTTTTTCAAAAAGGGCATTTTTTTTTCATAAGAAAGCTTATGATTTTTTTTTTAAGAACTTTTTGGTCGCTTAGTGGGATGGGAGTGGGATATCTATCAAAATAAATGTTTTGTAACTCAAGACAACGGTTTTTCAATTTTTCACAAATGCACTATTTTGAATTTTTTTCCTATTTGTGTGTAGAACCTTACAAATAAAACTTATACTGAGAAACTAGACAAATTAACCTTTCCGAAGGTATATAACATACCTTCATAACATAACAGAAGAGAATGGTTATCTGTAACCTGAAAGAGTTATTTGCAACATTTCAATCTTAACACGAGGATGCTAGAATTGGCTTCACGAAATTAACCCAAATGAGGCCAAAACATTGCGTTTTGGCAGAAAGCAGCGGAACTCACACAGTATGCGTTTGCATTTACCATGAAAATGTTAAACTGATGTTGAAGGAAATCAACATAAAGTATTTAACAGATGATTCGGCAGAAGATTTACACGATTACCGCGATTGCCTTAAATTGACTATGTGTCCTAATGCAACAACTTCTTGCCCTTAGGTGAATGTATCAATAGCCCGAAAACCACATTCATCCAAGAAAATTTAATCAACTCTTTAGATCGAGAATATATAGAGGAGGTCAAATTTGATTCTTGGATTCAGACTGACAACAACAATCATTTCAAGCGTGGATGATTTTGTGGAAGAAATGTGTACAGGATTGCTAAACTTGAGAAACCATGACTTTTTAGTCAAAGAGCAATGGTCATTCTTCAAGGATTTGAAGATACATTTGAAGTCTGGTGAATTCGTTATTTCATATGATTTCGCAGAAAACTATAAATATGTTCTTCAGGATGCCATACAAGCATTCCACTTCAATAAGGACCAAGCAACTATATTCACAGTAGTTATTTACTACATGAGAGATGAAAAACTGGAACACAAAAGTATGGCAACCATATCCGACGATTTAAAACATGATACCATTGCAGTTTATGAGTACCAGAAGAGAATACTAAAATTTCTAAAATTTAATTTACAGTAAAGAAGGTATACTACGTTTCGGACGGAGCTCGTCAACATTTTAAAAACAAAAGTAGCTTGGCAAATCTTACGGCCGATGAAAAAGATTTTGGAATGCCAGCTGAGTGGCATTTTCATCCTACTGCTCATGGTAAAGGAGCATGTGATAGTATTGGAGCAAACCTTAAAAGAAATGCAGCGAAGTATAGCCTCCAGTGCTCTCATCAAGATCGCATCTTAGATGCGACTGCTTTATTCCATCGGGCAAAGAGTTATTGTAAAGAAACTAAAATAGTTTTTAGTAGCAAAGAGGATCATCAGGAAACATTGAAAATACTGAAGAGCAGATTCGATGCTGCGGTAACAATCGATGGCACCGCTCAATACCATGCTTTTATACCGCTCGTCGATGGAAGACTCAAGTTGAAAAAGTTTTCTGCCTCTATTCAATGCGATTTCTTTCCAAAGACAACAAATAAACCAGCAGCGAAATCAACAGCTGAACCTAGTAACGCCAAGAAAGGATTGACAAAAAACGCAGTAAATAAAGGCGACAGAAAAGCTGGATGAAACACTGGGTATTTAAAAATTTACAAGACTTAAATACTTAATCAGCTACAATAAATTAAGTATAAAAATAGTTATGATATAAATGGATCTAATGCAATTAAGATGAAATTTTAATAAATTATTTATCTTTTTATTTTTAATATTATTATTATTATACATTAATTTAATTATTATTAAAAATAAATAAAAAATAATAATTTTTCAACATTTCTATAGAAAAAAAGCGATTTTTTTTCCTGAGGTTAACATATTCTGGGTATTACAGTATCGAGGGTATAAAATTTTAGTTAGGTATGTTATATATCTTCGGAAAGTTCAGTTTGTCTAGTTTCTCAGTATAAGTTTTTTTTTGTAAGGTTTTTCATACAAATAGGAAAAAATTCAAAATAGTGCATTTGTGAAAAATTGAAAAACCGTTGTCTTGAGTTACAAAACATTTATTTTGATAGATATCCCACTCCCATCCCACTAAGCGACTAAAAAGCTCTTAAAGGAAAAATCCTAAGCTTTCTTATGAAAAAAAAAAAAAAAAAATCCCTTTTTGAAAAAAAAGGCAAAAAATGCTTTAATTTAGCAAAAAAAAGTCTAAAAAAAATTTTTTTAAGTATTTTGTCCGAAATATTGAAGAAATAGCTATCTAAACTCTTTGGGAGAAAATTTTCTAAGAACAATAGGTAATAAGTTACATGGATGAGAAAAAACACCTGTTTGGCCAAAATGTCAAATTTTGATCCCTCTAACTCAGAGAGATCTGGACCGATCTTGTTGAAAAATTGTATCTTAACTACTATCCAATAGGACTAACCTTGATGCAAATTTCATCCCGATCGGAAGACATCGGTTTCAAAAGTTGGTGCACTTGACATGAAATCCCCCATATACATATATGAAAGATAAATATATTAATGAATGTAAACTATCAAATCTTTGTACACAAGAAAAAACATGTAAACTGGTTACAAATTATAATACCGAAATCATAAATATTAATGACCAAACAATGGTGGTCAAGAATGCAAAGAATGAGACTATTACAAGTAATTATAATGACACAGAAAATGTTTTAAATGGAAATATTTTAGTACACTACAATAATTGCTCATTAAAAATAGCAAACCAAAAATTTTCAAATAAAAATAATATATATTTAGATAAAATAATCGTTCCAAAATTTCAAAATGTAACATTTAATACAACACTTACAATGGAGGAAGTGAAACTAATGACAATACAAAATTTAAAAGAAATAGAAGAAATAAAATATAATAATAAAATTATAACCTATAGTGTACCACCTCTTATATTAGCAACAATAGTGATAATATTAAAAATAATATTGCATGATAGATGCAAAATGTCAAATGGAAGAATTCGGGAGAATCCTTCATCTAATGGGGGAGGAGTTACGTGTGTTCTTCCACATACCCAACAAAACCCCACAAATATAGACAACGTCGAAGAAATAATCAAAAAATACATTAACAAAAATTCGAGCCAACGACACCTGTAAATTCACACGACAAAAAAATAGGAATAAGACATTGCAACAAAACAATGACGAAGGCCTATGTGAATGTACAAGAGTCGTTGCTCTGATTGTGAAATGAAATCATCAAATTGCGTTTTGCTATATTAAATGCAATTTTGTTGAAATATTAAACCAACATAAATATTAAAATTTAAACTAAAGCATTGATTGCCCAATAATGCTTTCTTTTTAAAATAAAGAAAAGAATTTTTGATTTTGTCGACTCAATTCTGAAGTTTGGCATAATATAAACAAATATTTTTAAGTTAGTCTTAAGACCATCAATCATTAATAAAGCCACTAAATTTTTAAAAAAATTAAAGAATTGATATTTTGATTTTTAACTCGCACGATTTAAAGTACTGTTTTGGGCATAGTTTGCGCGATAGCATGGAACATAAAAAATATTATGGTGACGAAGTACTCTACGTAGAACATACAATTTTATTTGCAATAACAAATCTGGACAGTCGATACCACCAGTAATTATATCAAGGACAAATTGTGCAGCTTGAAATCTATGACGATATTCTAATGTTTCGAGACCTAATAATAAACCTTTTGATCTACATATAAGAGGGTATAGGATCAACAAACTAGAATGATGAAAGTGCGTACTTAAGGGAAATACGCTGCACTCTCTCAATACGAGAGATGTATATTCCACAATATGGTCTCCAAACAGCAGCAGCATATTCTAACTTTGATTTGACGTAAGATGTATATAACAATCTAAACGTACATGGATCAGAAAAGTCAGAACAACTCTTTCTTATAACCGCAAGTATGGCATAAGCTTTTGGAACAATATAATTAATATGTGGAATGAAAGGCATTTGTAGTGTGTTTGACTAAGTCTTAGTTACCATGCCTTATGCATGTAACTAAATACTCACATTCCGCTGAGTTATTTGTCCACACACTCTATAGCTGGCTCACCTGTAAACCGCTGAGCCAGCTAAATCCCACGGTTATGTATTATTATAATTATCTATAGATATACGTGTGAATGTGTGAGTGAATGTAATATTTGTAGGTAGATTTAAGTTGAGTAATTAATAAAGAGTTTTTCAGTTCAGTCCGGACAGCCAAACTGATGTGGTTTTATTATATGGCGACCGTGACGAAAAACAAAAAAAAACTTTAAATATAAAATAACAAGAACAAGTGTGTAACAATTAAAGTGATCTAAAAAAAAAGAATAACCAAAAGTGCAAACATGAAAAAAAGGAAAAAAAAACTACGACAAAGTTTAAATACAGGGAAAAATGATAATTTTTTTTTAAAGTAAACTTTTAACTTAAATAAATTAATAAAGTACAAACAAAATATAAGAAAACATTTGAACATTTAATTAAAAGAAAAAACACAAATGTACTCTTTTAAAACACAACCAAAAAAAAATACCGCTACCTATGAATATAATAAGGAAATATTGGTGCTGTGTTCAATTATATTCTTGGAGTTAATATTTTAAATAAATTTATAAAATAAAACAACAAAATACCTAAATTACAAAAAAAAAAGCGGAAAACAAAATTTCAATTACGGAAAAAAAATACAGTTAAAAAAAAAAAAAAAAAAGAATGTTGAAAAAAAAACACAAAATTAAACAAAATTCTTAACTTTGAAAAAAAAAACAACAAAACCTACTACAAAAAGCAATCATATATTAATACAACGTCTATATAATCTCCAAGTGACAAATTAAGGAATCATCAATATTAATCTTTAACCTTATTGCCATAACAACATAACAACAACATAACAACGTTGACAACGATTATCAATACCAACAGCAGAAACAACGGCTAACGGAAAGTTGAACGAGTTAAGATTATCTTAAATTTAAAAATTTAGAATTCAAAATGTTATTTTGTAAGTGTTTGTATATAGAGTTCTTATTAAATTATTTATCAGCAATCACATTCATCAACTGTATTTTCATTCGTAACGTTTCATAATAATATATTTATATGCTTTAATTTTTTTTTGAATAACTAACACCATTAAAATTGTTTTTTATATATATACTTTTTCTATAGGGAAAAGAAGAAAATGTAAAATTTTCCAAAACTAGTGTAAAAATTAAAATATAGATAAAAAAATAATTCAATTTTAATTTCTTTTTTTTTTTCAAATATGTGTACTTAGTAAAGCAATTTAATTTTTATTGCGTTGAGGATATGTTAGATATATATTGAGGTAAATTTTTGTTAGGAAAAGTTTAAAGAATAAGAGATATAATTCATAGGTTACTAGGTAGATAATATGGGCAACCCAGAGTCAAAATTGGAGAAACCGAACGCGAACGTGATAACAAATGTAGAAGTTGTTGATCACACGGCGCGAATCGACTCATTATGGTTCCTACTCCTATGCATTACAGTAATGACTGGTGCAAATCTTTTACTTAAATTGTACCTACTCCATAAGAAATCACTGCGTAAGAAGTACGCAAGTAGGTCCGACAACTTAGACAAAATTTAGGTTTATGGAATCAGCATAACACAATTTGGCTTGATGAAAAGATAACTACAAAAATTTCGATTTTATATTAGATATTTTATATTTTTTTTTTTGTGTTTTGAGTAAATGGCCTAATGAGCCAGGATGAATTTGTTTTTTTATATACGGCGTCTCTGAGCGCAGATTCGTACTTCAATGATTATTGACTTTAAGCGCCAATATACATTTTTTTTTCCTTCCTGTTTCATAATTTAATATATGGACTGGCCAACGATTTTGAGCCAGTGTAGGAATATTAGAGAGGAATTCGACAAATCCTACAAGTGCCTAAATACAGATAGACCGGCTAGGGAAGATACTGTCGAAAGACATATAAGAAACCTTTCCTTGCGGCTAGAAGAGATAAGGGTGGTACTTAACGTCCATTACGAACGACTTACGACTGCACATAAAGTTGCAGCCGAAGGGTTCTTCTTTGACGTGAGGAACAGACTTATTGCGGTAGCGGCAAGAAGGGGCATAGAGGTAAAATTGCCTCTAACACTCCATGAACGAGTGTCCTTGGAGGTTTTGGAACAGGAAATAGACCCTAGTAGAGACCCACAGTCATTGGGAGAAAATATAGACCGAAATAGGGAACCACAAATGATAATGGCGCAGACACCAGTTCAATTTTTAAATATAGCCTCGAAGTTAATACCTGACTTCGATGGCAAAGCGGAAAACTTAACGGCATTTCTAGATGCCATTGCATTAGTGGATTCGATAAAGGAGGCACATGATGCTCTAGCAGTTGGTCTAATTAAGACAAAACTAAAGGGTTCTGCCAGGAATATCTTGTCCACTGAGACCACGGTACAAGAAGTGGTCGCAAAACTGAAAACTTCTGTTAAAGGAGAATCAGTTGATGTATTGTCAGCAAAGCTGATGAACATCAGGCAAACTGGCAAGAGTGCGAATGCCTATGTAAAGGAAGTTGAAGACATCACCAAGGCATTGCAAGGTGCCTACATTTCGGACGGTCTATCGGCCGAAATTGCCAATAAATATTCGACACAATTGGCTGTAAAAGCCATTGTTAAAAATGCCCAAAATGACAGGGTTAGGCTCATAATAGAATCAGGACAGTTCGGGAACATGAACGAACTGGTGGCTAAATTCGTTAATAGCTGTACCGAGGCATACGGACAGCCTAATACAATTTTGTATACAAATAGCCGGGGACAGCGAAATTCCAATAGGGGAAACAACCGCGGTAGTTACCGTGGGAATTTCTACAATAATTCAAATAATCGAGGTAGAGGAAACTACCAAGTTAATAATAATAATAGTCAATATAGGAATAATGGAAATCGTGGTGCCAATGGTGGACGACGATATAATAATGTAAATGTCAGACTGATCAATGATCAATATGAGGTTCCGGGAAACGGGGACCAACCTCTGAGAGAATAATTAATAGAATATATAAGCTCAATCTCAGTCTAGGTGTATCTGTGAAACTTCATAACACAACAAACAAATTATTAACATTGCTTGTAGATACAGGAGCAGATATATCGCTGCTAAAAATTGAAAATGTAAACCACAACCATTTGAATTCAGGGGAAATAACAACCCTTAGCGGTATAGGTCGAGATACGGTCCAATCAATTGGCTGCACGCAAATTGACCTTAGAGTTGAAAATATACTAATAAAGCATAAATTTCATGCAGTACCGAATGATTTTCCCATACCATGCGATGGAATCATCGGTATAGATTTTCTTAAGGAATTCAATTGTAAACTCGACTTTATGGAAAATAAGGATTGGCTCGTTTTACGACCACACAATTTCCAACATTTTGCAATACCAATAAAAAACACCTGTATCAATAATTCGATCATGCTACCGGCAAGATCACAAGTGGTGCGAAAAATATACATTGACTCAGAGCATAAAGAATTGTTGATTCCTAATCAGGAAATTCAACCAGGCGTATATATTGCAAATACAATAGTTCAAGGCAATAACGCGTACGTAAGAATACTGAACTCTAACAACTACGATACGGCACTGAGTACAATGAATATAATGACGGAGGACCTATCAAATTATGATATTCTACAAACGACCAAAGAATTGGGGAAGCGATCGGGAAAAATTCTGGATAAACTTAGCAGAAATTTCCCAGATCAATTCAAAGAAAATTTAACGAAACTCTGTACCACATACAGCGACATATTCGCCCTTGAAACGGAAACAGTTTCTACAAATAATTTTTATAGGCAAAAACTTAGTCTGAGTGACAAAACACCGAGCTATATAAAGAACTATAGAATACCACACGCTCATAAAGCGGAAATCAATAGGCAGGTTGAAAAACTAGTAAATGATGGGGTAGTAGAACCATCAACTTCGGAATATAACAGCCCTTTATTGCTAGTTCCTAAGAAATCATTACCAGACTCAAAGGAGAAAAGGTGGCGATTGGTAATCGACTATCGCCAGGTAAATAAAAAGTTAATAGCGGACAAATTCCCCTGCCAAGAATAGACGATATTCTTGACCAGTTAGGACGGGCAAAATATTTTTCCTGTCTAGATCTAATGTCTGGATTTCACCAGATAGAATTGCATGAGGATTCAAGGGACATAACATCCTTTTCCACCGTAAATGGCTCTTAGCGTTTTAAACGACTCCCATACGGTCTTAAGATTGCTCCAAATTCTTTTCAACGCATGATGACCCTTGCATTTTCTGGTTTAACACCATCACAAGCATTTTTATACATGGATGATTTAGTAGTACTAGGATGTTCGGAAAAACATATGTTCAAAAATTTAACAGATGTTTTCGAACTATGCCGAAAGTACAATCTAAAACTGCATCCAGAGAAGTGCACATTTTTCATGCACGAGGTCACTTATCTCGGGCATAAATGTACTGACAAAGGTATCCTGCCGGATGACAGTAAGTACACAGCAATCAGAGACTATCCAGTCCCGACTAATGCAGACGAAGCCAGGAGATTCGTTGCTTTCTGCAACTATTATAGAAGGTTCATTCGGAATTTTTCTGATCATTCCCGTCACTTGTCAAGACTGACAAGGAAAAATGTTAAATTTCAATGGAACGAAGAATGCCAGGTGGCATTTAAATATCTCAAACAGGCGTTAATGAATCCGGGGATTCTACAATATCCTGACTTTGATAAACCTTTTTGCATCACAACGGATGCCAGTAAACACGCCTGTGGGGCGGTACTTAGTCAGGAGTATGAAGGCAAACAGCTTCCAGTTGCTTACGCCTCAAAAACTTTCACTAAAGGGGAAAGTAATAAGTCCACAATTGAGCAAGAGCTCACGGCAATTCATTGGGCAATTACACATTTCAGGCCATATATATATGGTACACATTTTTTGATCAAAACAGATCATCGCCCCCTAACCTACCTGTTCTCCTTAAAGAACCCAAGTTCTAAATTAACCCGTATGAGATTAGATCTCGAAGAATATGATTTCACGGTGGTATATCTCAGAGGTAAGGAAAATGTCGTCGCGGATGCACTTTCAAGGATAACAATAGATGATTTGAGGGAGATGGATAGAACCATCTCAAGTATACTAAAGGTATCAACAAGGTCATCTACGGAACGGACAAATACGGACGAAAATCCCCTCAATCAGCAAAAGGATTACAAAAGGCCCAATGTATTGGAGGTCATAAATTACACTGACGTCAGGAAACATCCGAAATTAAGAATGACTCCAACCCAATGCTATTTGAAGCGTGGGGGAAAAATTATCCAAAGGATAATGATAGACGACCTGTTTGTTAATGGGAAAATTGACCTAGGACAATTCTTCCCAAGGCTGGAATCATTGGCCGGCAAACATGGTATTGTCAAAGTACAAATGTCACCCAGTGAACAAATTTTCGAATTTGTCACATTAGATGAATTTAAGGCCTTGGGCAATGAGAAATTAATAAATTTAAGAGTAGCGCTACTACCAGGGGTGACCAAGCTGAAAAATAAGGGTGATATAGTGAAAATTATTGAAAAATATCATGATGACCCAATTCAAGGGGGACACTGTGGTATTACAAGAACACTGAATAAGATAAAAAGATATTTCTATTGGCCAAAAATGATTGAAGATGTATCGAAATACGTCAAATCATGCCAGAAATGTCAGAAAGACAAGGTAACTTGGCATACGAGAACACCCATGACCTTGACGAAGACGCCTGCTAAAGCTTTTGAAACTGTATTAATAGATACTATTGGTCCGTTACCTCGGACGGAAAAGGGCAATGAATATGCGGTGACGCTTATATGTGATCTTACCAAATATTTGGTTGCTGTACCAGTACCAGACAAAAGCGCGAAGACCGTTGCGAAAGCTATATTTGAATCTCATATACTAACGTACGGTCCTATGATGACGATCATTACGGACATGGGTACGGAGTATAAAAATTCAATAATTAATGATTTGTGTAAGTACCTCAGAATAGAGAATATAACATCGACAGCTTACCATCATCAGACCCTTGGTACTGTGGAACGCAGTCATCGAACGTTCAATGAATACGTACGATCGTATTTATCAGTTGATAGAGATGACTGGGATGAATGGTTATTGTACTTTATGTACTGTTTCAATACAACCCCTTCGGTGGTACATGGATATTGTCCATACGAATTGGTGTTCGGGAAAATACCAAATGGGTTTGAGTTATTCAACACAGTCAATGACGTAACACCTCTCTATAACGTCGACGATTATTCGAAAGAGATTAGGTATAGATTAGAAATAGCCTATAAAAGGGTTAGACTTATGCTTGAGAGGGCAAAGTTAAGGCAAAAGGACTTCTATGACAGGAAAAGTAAGGAGATAATGTTGAAGAAAAATGACTTGGTTCTGCTTAGAAATGAAGCAGGACACAAGTTAGAGAATAAATATTTAGGACCTTTTAAAGTAATAGAATTAGGTTACAACAATAATGTTGTTATAGAGGATAATAAAAATAAAAGGCAAAATATACATAGAGATAGATTAAAAATTTATAATAAATAGGTAATAATTTTTATTTCTTTTTTTTTAGTCTTAAACATTACAATTGCACAATTATTTTATTCGTTTAGTTCGTTATTAGTTATTTTTAATTATTACTACATTTTTTTTTTAAATATAATAAATTTTAATATTAATAAATTTAAAGGAAAAAAGAAAAAAGAAAATTAATTTTAAATTGAAATTCTCAACTAGAACTAAAGTTAACAATAATACAAAACTTAAATTTGAAATTTGGAAAATTAAAATTAAAAACTTTAGAATTAACATCAAACTTAAGAAAATAAACTTAATATTGAAAAAAAATTTTTTATTAGATGTAATTTTACAGAAATTGTAATTATTTTTAAAAGAATGATCAACCAGTTATTGATCATTCTTTTTCTAAAAATGGGAGGTGTAGTGTGTTTGACTAAGTCTTAGTTACCATGCCTTATGCATGTAACTAAATACTCACATTCCGCTGAGTTATTTGTCCACACACTCTATAGCTGGCTCACCTGTAAACCGCTGAGCCAGCAAAATCCCACGGTTATGTATTATTATAATTATCTATAGATATACGTGTGAATGTGTGAGTGAATGTAATATTTGTAGGTAGATTTAAGTTGAGTAATTAATAAAGAGTTTTTCAGTTCAGTCCGGACAGCCAAACTGATGTGGTTTTATTATACATTGTTGAGTCAAAAACAACACCTAGATCAATTGTTGAGTCTGCCGTTTTCAATTTATAATATCCAATTTTGAAGACCGATTGAATTGGGTTTCTAGATCTGGTGAAGGAGATATGAAGGCATTTATCCAAATTTAACTGAAGGTTATTGAATAAACACCATTTGTGCAGGTTGTCCAAATCATTCTGAAGGCTTAATACATCATTAATGGAATTTATTTTATTATATATTTTTAAGTCATCAGCATATAACAAATAATTTACATTAGAAAAACAACTTGATACATCATTTATGAAAAGGAAAAAAAAAAACAGCGGACCTAAGATGCTACCTGGTGGGACGCCTGATACTTGTTCATATGGCGAAGATTCATAACCTTCAACACCTACTCTACACATTATATTTGATAGATATGACTTTATCCAGATTAAGAAATTTGAATGGAAACCCATCCCTTGCAACTTAGAATAGAGAATATCTAGGGATACCTTATCAAAAGCCTTAGAGAAATCAGTATGAATGACTTCAACTTTTTGCCTAATTCTAAAGCTGATAAACAATACTCACCAAAAACTGTTAGGTTTGTGCTAGTTGACAAGCCCTACCAGTAAAATTCTTAATGTTAAGGCCTGCAAAGTCAACACCAGCTGTAGTAAATTTCCTATCAAGAGTAGTTCTTTCAGGCGGAGTGCAGCCATAATTTGGCTACAAGACCGTTTTTTGTCGATAATGCACCGATCAACGGATTTTTGATTTTAAACGTGGAACCCAATATTCAATGCGAAGTATTCGCAGCATTAATTGATTTCCACCGTGAATGTAAATCAAATGAACAAATTCTGTCAAAAGTAGAGTGAATCTGCTGAAATATGGTAAGACAATCGGATGTTGTTCAGTATAAGTTTAAGATGGTGATTTAATCAAACGACCTATCAGCCTTATTACACCCTCTTCATCGATGAATAGATTCAAAGGAATCAAAAAAATTTTTGAATTTAAAGGTTTCTTTTCCAAGAGACATTTGTATTCATCTGCAAAATGATGGGTCTGAGCAACAATAGCTGAACGTAATTTAGCCTTTTAACCTCACAACTAGTAAGAGCCACATTGAAATGATACGCGATCAAACCACAGTTTAGTCGTGAGAACACAGTTAATTTGTTACATGCAGTCAGAATTATTGCTAACTGCACCTGGGTCAACAATCTCGATTCGCTGGGAATATTCTTCTTCCCATCACTCGTTACAATTCAACAAACCAACTTTTGTCAACCAGCGCACGTGCAACTAAAGCAGCGGCAGCAACCATCAGCAAAGTTCTCACCATTTATTGCAATTCAGCATATTAGCAATATAATACCTGTCAACCAGCGCGTGTGAAAATAACAACAACAGTAGCAGCAACCAACAATAAAATTCTCACCATTCATCAAATTAACAATACTAACACCATTCAACCAGCGCATGTAAAAATAAGCAACAGCAGCAAGCATCATCAACTTGTGCCCTTTTAGGGAAACCATTTATATAGGGTAGAATGAATAATAATTAGTTTAGTCCTATTTTTAATTTTAAACAATAAAGAGCGCATAGCACTTATAAAATATTTTCAATTTGATTTCTTTAAAAAGGCACATATTGCCCAAGAAACAATAATTGGCGCCCAACGTGGGGCCTGCAAAATAAAAGAAGTGGATCCTTTTAAAAATTAAAAAAAATTAATTTGTGAACTGTGAAATATTATGAAAAACTAAATTTTTACAATTTGAAAGATAATATAAATTTCTTATTTGAACTGTGAAATTTTGTGAAAAACTAATTTTTTTTTTCATCTAAAAATAAGAAGTTTTTTATTTAACTGAACTGTGAAGTATTATGAAAAGTTAAATAATAATAAATTTCTTATTTGAACTGTGACATATTATGAAAAATAGATTTTTTACAAATCAAGAATAAAGAAGATAATAATAAAAAAAAATAGAAATTAAAAAAAAACCAAAAAAGCAATTTTAAACTAAAAACATTTTTTAAAATTTTTTTTGGAAAACACACCAGATTTCAACTATAGTCAATGGAAACCAGCTCTACAGAACTCAACTCTACTCCAAAGACATCAACACTACGGAAGAATGATCCTCAAGTAAGCCAATTATCATTAATTTTGTGTTTGTTATTTAAGTACTCGTATTTTTTATGGTTTAATTTAATTCCATTATGTTCAAAGGTTCCATGTTTTTTGACTTTAATTAATAAAAAGCTTTGAATCATAGTAATTTTTTGATTAAATTTAATATTTTTGTAATTCGGTGGTTAAATATTTTCATGAGTTTAAATAATAAAAAAAAAGAAAACTTGTTAAAAATTAATGAAGAGCAATTAAGAGTTAGAGTAAGTACCGCTGTCTCTTCTGTATCTGTATCTTTTGAGAGAAACGTAAGGGAATTGATGGAGGGACTAAGTGCATTAGCAACTCAAGCTCCTGTCGAGGACTATAGACCAGTAACGATTTTTCCGGGTAGGGAATGTCTTGAGTCTATCGACTTGATAAAGTCATGACCAGAATTTAGTGGTGACCAAGTTCGCTATGTGTCATGGCGGCAAACCGCATTCGCCGCATACAAACTCTTTAAGGGACATGAGGGTAGTTCAAAACACTACCAAGCGGTAGCAATTTTAAGGAATAGGATTGTCGGCTCAGCCGATCAAATTTTTTCTTCATTTAATACGGTCTGGACTTCACCTACGCAGACAAAAAACCAATTTATCTAATAGAACATGAAATGTCCAACTTGCGCCAGGGAAGATTGCCTATTGTCAAATTTTATGATGAGGTAGAAATGAAATTAACCACTATCATAAATAAAACAATTATGTTACACCAGGGCAATGTAGATTTGATAAACTCATTGAGTAAAAAGTAGAGACAGGCTGCTTTAAGCGTATTTGTATCGGGATTGCGTAAACCAATGTGTGATATTCTGTTTTCGTCTCAATCCGCTGACATGCCTAGTATCTTAGCATAGGCCCAGGAATTAGAAGCAAACCAAGCCCGATATTCTTTTGCAAACTCATTCAATAGCTCAGTTGAATGAGGATGATCACATATGCCATATCATTCACCCCACTATAGGCAACTAAAAAACAGATTTACAGCTCACAGACTCCAATGGAAGTTAATCTTTCCACGCAGATTTTTAGACAAAGAACAAGCTTTAATTCTTATTGGAGGAATCCGCAGGACTCCTTCAGGACACAACAAACTGCGCAAAATTTTAGCAAAAACAATCACCAATTTCCATCGGCAAAAAGACAGCACGAAAGCGATAGACAGCCTTTGCCAAAAATACAAAGGATAAATCATTTGAAACAAGAGGAGGGCGAAGAAGGTTTTGTTGAAGAAATTTTCCTTGACGAAATTAATTTTTTAGGGGAAAGTCGCTCCTGCCATATGTAAGTTGGGAGATAGCAGGGCGGCCAATAAAACTATTGATAGATACAGGATCTGGAAAAAATTTTATAAAATATGACAAAAATTTAAGAGTAATAAAAAAAATTGAAAAAACGTTTAGGGTTCAATCCACTCATGATACAGCCGAAATAAGCGAAGATTGTTTAATAAATATTTTCGCAAATAACTCACCTTACTTTCTTCTTTCTGAATTAAAAACTTTTCGTGGTATAATAGGATTTGATTTTTTAAGACAAATTGATGCTAGGTTGGACTTAAGAACTGGACTAAATATTTTTAATTTGTTTTCTTTAAAAAAGGCACATAGTGCCCAAGAAACAATAATTTACACAAAGAGCAATTTTTTGAGTAACTAACTGAGTTAGGTTATTAACTTATTCTCTTTCACATGCGTGTTGGATCGTAGTATTCGTTTTAAAATTTAAATGTATGCTTGAAGTGTTGCAAATAATTATTATGGTTATAATTTTCTCTTCATATGCGATTGATATTCAATAACCCGATATGGTATTACATGTATGTTCATTCTTATTCTATTGAGTGAAAAAGTTATAAGCAATTATTATCTTCAAACACGTTTGATGTATGCAAATACACAATAACACGACACACAATTATTCTGAAATTATTCGGTTCAAACATGTTTGATGTACAACGAGTGGACTTTATAAGTCAATACAACGATTTGCACATGTAACTTAAATGTTCGATGGCTTTTGCAAATTATGTGTCTAATTTGCATTTTTGCAGCAAATGTTTGCCCTTGAAAATTATGGTAAAGGCAAGTTTGAGAAAGACAAATCCAACGGAACCGGGAGAGATATTATATTATGAAATATTATTTTGTAATTCGGAATATTATTTTACGTATTTTTCTCCACTTTTCTTGCACTTTCAGATTCTAATTTTTATCCTTTACTTATATCTATGCCTTTATATATTATTTTCTAAACTCACGATTTCTTTTTAATTTTTTGTTGAATTTCTGCTGCAAGTCTAAACGTAAAGAAATTTATTTATTATAAGTTCTCATAATATGAGTAATAATAATTTATATGTGCTCGAGTAAAATATAGAGAAAAAAAAAAAACAAAAGGAATTAGTTCAATTCATATAAAAGTGATTTTATTTTGATGCTCACCGTTCGAATTTTAAAGATGTAATAAAACTGTTATAATTCATTTGCCATGAAGGCTTATATTTCATCAAACGAACAAATAGTAACGAAAGTTTTAATATTAATTATCTAAACGAATAACTAATTACGTTGCCACTAGGCTGGAAACCAATAATGTAATACATTTCATGTATATTATGTATATAATATAATTTTACTTGTAAATAGTAATAAATTTATAAAAACCTTGTGCTTATTTATACACATGTATTTTTGCTAGTAAAATTTTTCTTCATATGCGGTGCTGAAAGGCAATTTTTTTTTTTTTTTAATTAATCAACACTCAGAGGATGCCCCCTACAGATGCAGTGCATTGTGTTGATCTCAGGAAAATAGGTTAAGGAGGAAAGAGGGAGTAGTTAATTTTTTTTTTTGCAGCGACAGACCAAAGCCTCTGGTGGGAATCGAACCCACGACCCCCGCATGATAGGCGAGCACGCTACCTACTCACCTACCGGGGCGAACTGATTTTTAAAAACAAAATCCACTCTTTCCTGAACCGAAAGTTTTCGAAATTGAAAACAATTTCTTAAGCTGTGATCTTCTACACAGAGTTTGCAATTTTTGTTAATTATTCCCCTGAGAAGTGTATGTCTGAATTTGCAAGAGGGAGCTTTTCGGAATAATAAATGAAGATTTTGACCTTTTTATGCTCGAGATTCTATCTACTACTTCAAATCTCTTAAGAAGGAATTCATTTAATTGTGACCCTTTCGGCAACTCTTTACTGGCGTTTAATGATTGTTCCCACTATGCAAGTGTTTCATGGGGTGGTTTTGAATATATTAAATTGACTACCAAAGGATTCCATCCCTCTACGGATACTCCTACTGTTTGCAGATTTGCCAGGCAATCAGTAATAGAAATGTGAATTCTCTGGTGGGTCTCACTATCTTCGATAATAGCTACGGGAATGTTAAAAACAGTTCGAATTTGATTATCGACTAGGACAAGAATATTTTCATATCTAAGTTTAAGAGCTTGCCACGCTATGTTGAAATTTTCATCCGTTAAAGAGAATCTCTTGACTATTGTCTATTGACTAAAGTCTCTCAGCAAGAGTTAAATTGGGATGATTTATGTAGACGGCTGCGAACATGTCACGATATGTGGGCCAGTCTTCATAACGTCCTGAAAAGACTTCTGTGTCGCACATTTGAATAATTTGGAATTACAGAACCAGTACTAACACGAGGACCTATACTATCTCTTGATATCTTACCTAAATCAAGAAATCTCGGAATTGTTATATAATACATTTCTACACATGCATTGTACTGTTCTTGCACAGTGGCTTTTATATCTTCGCTCATGTCAGGTAGCATAAGATCTTCGTAGGATTTTTCGACTTTGTTCCATCGAACGTCAAGATCACTCATTTTGATATCCAATAGAGAATTTGGTTGATTTAAAGGTTCTTGCAATTCCACTCTCTTGCAAAATGAAATAAGCTGATTTGCATCAAATGTGAAGCGAAGATTGGGGCCTGTCATCTTTTCCGAGCTTTTTCCATTTAGTTAATGGAAATATTAAGAATATTACGTGTTGTGAATGCGCTTTATTACATTATCTGTAATATTAATACGCTATGCGATTTCTTGTGACTGATGATTTGTTCTACTGTTTTATCACGATTTTGACCAAACGTTTATTATTTGAAAGGTATATCTTTTTAACCATTTTGCAGATGTACAGATTTTTAAATTTGTTCCTTTATTTTGAGAAAATTGCATTTAAAGTTGCTACTAACACACATAAAATTATACAATGCTATGTGTGTGTTTATTAAATTTGTTTATGTGTTTGTAATGAAAATGAGTTTGTTTTTCGTTTTGATTTGTGAATACTTTGAAATACTTTGAAATAATATTTGAAACACTTTTAGGTCTTTATTTAATGAAAAAATAAAATTTCCTAGAATCTGCGCTCGAATTTCGAAGACTGGAAACTGCAAGTTGAGTAATAATAAGCTTTAGCACCTTACTCTAGCCTTATTGAATTGACAATATAATTTGTTCAAAAATTTTTTTTTCGTTTGCAATGCCCAAGGATGAATGAAATAAAATCCTTTGTAAATTGGATTATATTAAATAATTAATGAAATAAAATCCTTTGCAATGTGAATTATAATAAAAAATTTTGAAATGTGATATATAATCGCGTCTGATCAATAGTATTCCAGCCTTAATTGAGACTTGCAAAAAACTTGCAGTGTAGGCCAGCAGTTTCTGCCGACGTACTTCTTCAAGCATCTTGCAATATCTATCACAAGCCCGGGAAAATTGTATTGTTCTTGCACAGGCAAAGGAGGGGTCCGATCCGGTCAGTCAAACCTGATCATCCTGTAAAAACACGATGAGTACAAATATAAATATTAACTCTGCAAGTGGTAGTCGGACTTAGTCCACAAATCCACCATCGACTGATGACAGTATGGTCGGGACAGAATATTTGCAGCTCCCAAACTCATCAAACCCAACTAACCAGGTGATTGCCACAGGCTTGGTAGCGATCATGTTACTGCTGGTACCACTACTCAGGTGACCTCAGGCCTGAATAGCGGACAAGATACTGCGATGCACAAGTCACCACTTTTCAGACAGATTAACATGGACGTGGCTTCGGATAGTGACACTTGTGATCAACTGTCATGTATAGTTGGAGCAAAGTTGTATCATAAAGTTACTGGTCCGCCAGCGACGGTTGATACTTCGCCCATGCCTATAACCTACCTCCACGTGGTGCTCCCGGGCAACGCTAGGTAAAGCCAGTTAATTCGGGTGATTATTCCTAGCGGCTAAGGGTTAAGGTCAGGTCCACCAAGTACTATTCTATTTGGAGAATAACTTGGTAGTGGCTAGTATGTGGCCAGGCTGGCTACGAAGCCTTACCTGAGGCTATAAATAGGTACCACGGGTAAGCTATTAAGCCCAAGTTTACCTCACGGCGTCTTCATAGTCGGAGACAGCACAAGCAAAAACTCAAAACTGTAGGTGTCAAAACCTACCAGATGAAATGGTTGTCACATCCCATAATTGTGTTGATGTCCCAAGGTGCAACGAAGATAATGTTGGTAAGACGGTACATGAGCGAAAGGAGACCGGGTGTGGGTGCGTCAGTTGTCCTGACAAGATACCATGACGGAGGAATTGAGCGAGAGTGTGGGTCGAAGACAAGTCGAAGGCGTTTGAGACAGATGCACATGTCAATACAGCGTCCAAGACAAGTCGGAGACCAGTTGAAAAGCGAATTACCGAAAGTTGACGTAAGCGTCATCTAGCATGATGGCGCCGATTAGTAAGTTCGGAGCGTATTAATCGGAGGATGAGCTAGTACCATTCCTAGCAAAGATGGCCATTGCAGTAGAATAAGTAGGCAAGAGGGTCGGATGGAAGATGAGTCCAAGAACGCTTGAGTCGTTTGACAATACAGTGTTTCGCAGTCGAAACGGAAATCGGTTGAAATGTTGGTACGGAACGTTGTACATATCAGGGCCACCTGATAATAACAGCTAGTAAGAACGAACGTAGTAGACAAATGGACGGTTATTGGAAGTATGTGTTTTTGCAAGTGCTGCTGATGACCGAGTACAATGTGTTGTACCCTTAAATAGCTTTTTTGGGAACGGCCCTTCGGGGAGTTTCGTGGTGGTTGTGGTGGCCCAAAATCGCGAGAAGAACACAGTTCGATGTGGAGTTGCATTTCAACCGGGTTCTACGACCCATACAGTAGAAGGCTTTTAGATCGGGCCAACCCAATAGCAAAGGGAGGAGTTTATGCCAAATCAATTCTCCTTGTTTGCTACCATCTAAGGAAAGAGGCGCAGGTGGACGCCTTGTATCTCACCCAGTGCTAAGCACACCGTGTGGTTAAGTCAACACGACAGGAACGCACGTAAAACTCAAGAGACTTCTGTCATGTATAGTCAGGGGTAGACGGAAACAGACGGACTTGACTGGTCTTCGAGTAAATGGAGAAGCTTTACAGACGTGGAGGCATGGAGGCATGGAGGCAGTGTACGAGGGCTTTACTTGAGGCACTCTTCCCAGTGGGCGGAACCAGTTGTTCAGCGTCTATATGAGGCGGTGGATGGCCCTCCGCTGATGGAAAGACTAGAAGTGGATGTTAGCATGTGCCGAGTCAAGAGTAGAAAGTCTCCAGGTATGGATGGTATGACTGAAGAGATGTGTAATGGCATCTGGAAAGCCATACCGGAATACCTTGAGCCAGTCTGTAGGAGGTGTATTGTGGTGTTTTAGGGATGGGTGTTTAAAGGTGCTGATTTAACACTTCTTTTATTTTTGGTTGTGTTCTAGATCAATTTGGATGTAGAACTGCTTTTATTTTTTCAAACACTTGCTTATAAATACCTTATGAGTAGTTCTCGACTTCTACTCTATGAATGACTTTCTAAAGTACACTCAATATCTTATAATTCTAAGAGCGATTTTCTAAAATACGCTCGATAATATTAAATGTTCTCCAATGCATTTTGTAGTTGGGCGGAGTTTCTCTCTGTGTCAGTTTCTATATATGCAGTTTCATAAGTTACTCCAAATTATTCAAATATTTTCCAAATAGAAACTGCATGTGTAGCAATTACATTTACTTAAAACAAAACTAAAAATAAATATTAATGGGTCAGTAGTATCAATTGCATTAGTCAATAGTACTGGTGGTTTACTTCACAAACTAAAGGGTCCGGCATCTAATTTTTTTTTTCAACTAGTGCTTATTTCGTGAATGGTAACACTTAGCTCATGTCTGATTTGACAGATAATTAGTTTTATCCTTCCGCTGAACGAATATGGTTGCGCATATGCTAGAACAACGCTGGGAAATATTGCGACGTTACTTTGAAATCATGGTAATGTTGCAGAATGTGTGCGAAAATTGCGTACGGATTTTGGAAGAAGAGAAGCACCGTCAGCTCCGTATGTTCGTTATCTTGTGAAAAAAGTAAAAGAATCTGGCATCCTCATCGATAAAACAAAGCGCGAAAAGCCAAAAACAGTGTGTACACCTGAGAATATTGCTGCTGTGGCAGAAAGTGTGCGTGAAGCGCCATCAACATCAATTCACCGTCGTTCTCAAGAATTGAACATTTCCGAGGCATCATTGAGACGAATTTTGCATAAAGACCTTGGTATGACGCCATAAAAAGTCCAATTGGTTCAGGAGTTGAAACCAACTGACCATCCAATGCGTTTTCGCTTCGCTAAGTGGGCCTGCGATCGACTTACAAAAGATGCCGATTTTGCCAAAAAAATCATCTTTTCAGATGAAGCTCATTTTGATCTTGGCGGGTATGTAAACAAGCAAAATTGTCGCATTTGGGGCACATAAAACCCGCACGCATACATTGAAAAGCCGATACACCCAAAACGTGTCACTGTTTGGTGCGGATTTTGGTCCAGGGGCATAATTGGGCCATTATTCTTCGAAAATGAGCAAGGAGTGGCCGTTTCAGTCAATGGCGATCGTTATGGGGCCATGTTGAACGAATTTTTGTTCACAAAAATTGAAGAGGAGGATATTAGCAACATTTGGTTTCAACAGGACGGCGCTACGTGCCACACAGCCGAAGCTACACTCGATGTTTTGCGCCCTGTTTTTGAAGATCGCATTATCAGCCGCAGAGCTGATGTCGTTTGGCCACCTCGGAGCTGCGATTTGACACCGATGGACTATTATTTGTGGGGTGCCCTCAAAGATAAGTGTTACGCCAACAAGCCAGAGACAATTGACGCTTTAAAGGACAATATTCGTGAAGCCATTGGTGAAATACAGCTGCACACAATCGATAATGTGCTTAAAAAGTGGACCGATCGTGTAGGCTACTGCATGGCCAGCTGAGGCAGCCATTTGAATGAAATTATTCTCCATTATTAACCGGAAGGATTGTACTTTCAAATAAAAAAAAAGAAATTTGAGATATTGAGTAGTTTTTTTTTATAGCATTTTCAAAAAAAAAAAGTTATTTGGCGGAACCTTTATATGTGTAATAATTATGTTTACTAGAAAGAATAGAATAGTGGAAAAATATTCAACCGCAATACAAAGCATTGCCGTAAGTATGTTGTCCATGTTTATATTAAATCACACGCTATAACATGCTTATTTTACACACTCACTCTTAAGAAAATCATATAATTGTTCTCTAGTACACTTGTATGATTTTCAAGTACGTTGTAGTGTGAAGTGCATTCTTACATTGGTAGTAAAAACATTCAATGTTCATTTATAATGTGATACATTTGCATAATTGTTCTAATAATAACAAGTAAGAAAATTATAGTCAGTCTAGACCGACTATACGATACCCTATACCATGCGTTTAGAAACCCTATCTCTTAGGCCCAACTAACTGGACATTGAAAATAAGCAAAAACCAAATTTGAGTGGGATTTTTATTAATTTTTTTGGCTGCAGATATGAAAAAGTTCATATCGGATGCTATATCAATAAAGGGATTAGGTCCAAAAATGGACCGATCCTGATCATGTTTGGAAAAGTCTCTTGTATTTTGCAAAAATATGTACAAACAAAATTTGAGAAGAATCAGTGCAATATTTTTGTTTTTTAATAGATTTAAGTGAAGATCGGGAAGCAGCTCTATATGGGGTCAAAGGGATCATTTTTGGACTACTCAGTAGTGGATGTAATGAACGCATACAAACCCAATTTGAGTAAGATCTATATGACAATTTGGATCTTATGGCAATTTATGTCGATTTCATATGGGTAATTTGTATGGGGGCTAGGTCTGAACATGGACCGATTCTCATCAATTTCAACAGCGTTCATCCCATGGCCGATAAAAGCTTATACACCAAATTTCATCAAAATATATTCATATTTGCGACCTGCAGTTTGATTACAAGCTTTACATGGACACACAGACGGACGGACGGACGGACATTGTTAAATCAACTCAGAAAGTGATTCTGATTCGATCGGTATAATTAAAGATGGGTCTAGGTCAAATATTTTTGGTTGTTACAAACAGCAGCACAAAGTCATTATACCCAAACCACATAGTGGTATCTATATATATAAAATTGAATGTGTGTTTGTTTTTTTGTTTGTTTGTTTGTTTGTGTGTACCTTATAGGAGACCAAACCTCTGGACCGATCTTCCTGAAATTTTCACAGCATTTAACTGGGACTCTGGCATGATTAATAGGGTACTTTTTTTTTGACCACGCCCACTTTTACGCCCACTTTTTTAAAATTATGTAATTGCTCCCATATAGTTTTTAACAGATTTACTTCAAATTGTATACACATTATACTCCAGGCGAGGTAGAAATAAACATTTCTTACGCCACGCCCCCTTTCACGCCCCTTTTCACGCCAAATTTTGTTTGAAAGTTTTCAACTTTTTTTCTCTGTACAAATTTGTTCCTTCCAACGGATTTTTTTATTTGGTAGTATATTGCTCTTAATACTGTTAACGTCGCCATATAACTATGAACCACGCCCATTTCACCGCCCCCTTTTTTTTACTTATACCACTAACAATGTTTGCTATACAAAATAATTTTTTTGTAATATGTATTTATCTAAAGTTTTATACACTTTTTATCTACAGGTAAGGTAGCCATACATTTTTTTATTACCAAGTCCCCCTTTTTCGCCCCATTTTATCTTAAATCATAATTAATCTGCTTTCAATCTATCTACTATATATATATAAATATGAATGTGTGTTTGTTTGTGCTTTATAGGAGGCCAAACCAAAGAACCGATCTTCCTGAAATTTTCAGAGCGTGTTACTGTGACTCTGGAAGGAATAATATGCTATATAAATTTTTGATTGGACAAAGGGGCGGTGCCACGCCCATATAACCAAAAATTTGAAAAAGTCATATCACGGGAATTTTTTTACCTACAGCAGTCATATTTGGTACATATGGTATTAGCATGAATAGAAATACATACAAGAAGAAAAGTGGGCGGGACCACGCCCCTTTTTAGAAAAATAAAAAATCGTAATATCTTCTAAACTACTGGAAGGATCGTCATGAAATTTTCACAAAAGGATATTTTTGCGAAATAATAAGACCTTAGCTATATAAAGTTGTTAGTGGGCAAAGGGGCGTGGCGTATATATAAAAACGTTGATGCATTCGATTGTAACGAATGATCTCCGGAACCATAAGAGCTGTCGAGGTAGGATTTCCAGCATAGGTTCGGTTCGAGCTCTTCTGTGTTTTTTTTTTAGTTTTAACCCTCTAGCTGGCGTTGGGGTCAAGTTAAAAACAAAAATTTTTACTTTCAGCGCGATTTGACTGCAATTCAGAATGAACGTATGTTTCGTCATAAGAAATTTTTGTATGTATAAATGGACCCTATAGGTGGCGCTGGGTAAAGTTATTTCGAATATTCTTATTTATGGTGTGATTTTAATGAAACTAAGAATGTACATATATCTATGTTAGAAACATTTTTTTTATTGGACCCGGTAGATGGCGCTGTCGTTCGAAAAATAATGAGTTGTCAAATTTATATAAATTTTAATAAATAAACTCACAAACGTTTTTATATATAAATATTCTAACGAAAAAGAAGGAAAAAGCCGCTACATTATTGCATGGTGGCCGCACAGCTCATTCAGCACTCAAATCACCGTTAAACGTACAAAAAAATGAGAATGCCGTCTGTAATATCAAAAAACATTCCGGTATGGCAAAAGTTCTACAAAAATGCAGTATTTTTATTTGGGATGAATGTACCATGGCTCACAAACATTGTGATTTGATTTGATAAAAGATTTGAAAGGCAATGAAAGATTTTTTGGTGAAGCTCTCATTTTATTATCTGGAGATCTTCGTCACACATTTTATATAGGTATATACAGATTCTAACTAAAATAAAAATTCATTGAGGGCAAAACAACGTTTGCCGGGTCCAGCTAGTAGGGTATAAAAATAAAATTCGTTTACTTTGTAATTTGATTTTTCACTTACTATAGTGTATTTTATAGCATTTTAGATGTGAGAAAAAAAATATTGTGACGTAATTATAGTACATTTGTTTTATAATATATTTATATGTATATATATTTTGTATTTTTTTTATTTTTATATCTTGCTTAAATAAATTCTATGAATGGGTTTTGTCTGATTGTTAATTTTAATGACATAATTAGATTTCGATTTTCTCTTTCGTTTAAGTTATACATGTTAAAAAAATTTATTTACATAGTAAAAAATTTCTGTGTTTTGTTTTCAATTTCTTATTATATTTTTTTTAGTAAATTCTTATGTGCAGTTATTGTTTTATTATTAGTTTTAATGGTCACATTCAGATCTTCAATACTAATGACTTCGTACGGTCCTTGGTATGGTGACTCATTCTTTTTTTATTTGTTATTTTGACTAAAACTAAATCTCCTATTTTTAATTCTATACTATTAAAATTTTTATATGAATCTAATTTTCTTTTTAACTTTACATCTTCTATCATTCTTTTTGCATTTTGTAAAGAATATTTTAGTCTAGTTTTAAACTCGTTAAGGTAATTCTCAAAATCATATACTTTATTGTTGTCTTCAATTATATTGTCTCCAGGTAAACTGGGTAATTTACCAAAAATCAATTCAAATGGTGTATAGTCACTGTCAACATGTGGAGTTGTATTATACGCAAATGTATAATATGGTATCCAAGTACACCAGTTATCATCTTCCACAAAAGATAAAAAATATTCATTCTGTGATTTCCTTAACAGTTCCCAATGTTTCGTGATGATATGGCGTAGAAAATTTCTGTTCTATTTTTAACAATTCATATATTTCCCTCATTAGTTGATTTGTAAATTCAGTACCTTTGTTTGATTTCAATGTCCCAAATATTCCATGTTTCAGTATTACATATTCAACTAATGCTTTCGCTATCGAAATATCTTCCTTTGTATACATCGGACAAGCTATTACATATTTTGTGAGCTCGCATTGCATTGTTAATATGTATCTATAATTCTATGGTGGTCTTAGCGGACCTACTGTATCTATAACAATTGTCTCAAAACTTTTACATGGTGTGTCAGTCATTTCAAATGGTTCCTTAGTGTCTTATTTGCTTATGCCTCTGCAAAGATCACACGAGTTAGGTGTTGTGTACGTTCACAATTGACTTTTAGTCCTTTGTATAATTTATTGGAAAAGTTAATTTAATGATTTTAACATTGATTTTTGATGTGTAAACATCTATACGCGCAGGGGGGTAAATTTCTATTTCACAATACAATCACAAAAACAGCGTAACTCATATCGGTGTGAGCTGAAGCAGATAACGCTGTGTGACTTATGATTGTACTGGTGAAAAATTATGATATGTTCTTTTCTAAACATTTTCCAATTGTCTTTCAAAAAACATCGTCAATTGAATTTCAAAAAGCATCATTTGAATTGCTGAAAACATTAATTGTATTTCAGAAAACATCAATTGAATTTCAGAAAATATCAATTGCATTTCAGAAAACATCAATTGAATTTCAGAAAACAGCATAATCGACTTATTTTTTATGCACTGGAAAATATGATGTTGATGTTTTCTTTAATTATTAGATGTTTACACATCTCCCTTGTGATCGGACTCACACGATTTTTTTTTTTATAAATTTTTAATATTGGAAACGTTAATTTAGTACATTTAAAATTTTCACAGTTAGAGTTTTTTATTACATTAACATTTAATTTATAATTTTAATGTTGGAAGTGTTACTAAATTCACAGTTTAAAGCTTTATTGAATTTTTGTCCGTTTTATTAAATTTTTAATAAACTGCTTTTTACTTTTTTTATTCACTAGGGAAAAATATACGTTTAATTCTATAGTCCGTTGGTGAGTGATCATTTCCATCTCCAAAACTGTTTCTGATATTCAAATCAGCCAATACTGATTGAGCAATCAATATTGCTGATTCAGAAAATATAAACAAAGAAACTCATTGTGCTACTAACAAGCAGAGCTTGTATGTTGCAACAATGTCAAGATTTTAATTATCCAAAATCAACAGTAGACAAAAGTCTGCAGTTGTGACAATGTAAAACTATGTGAAAAAACATTGCTCTTTTTTATACCCTCCACTCCAGTGTGCAGAGGGTATATATAAGTTTGTTATTCCGTTTGTAATAATTAGAAAAAAAGGTTTGGAACCCATAAAATATATATATTTGTGATCCTTATAATAACCGGAGTTGATATAGCGATGTCTGTCTGTCCTTCTGTCCGTCTGTGGAAAACACGATGACGGCATCAATCGGGCAGCTAGAGTACTCGTTGATATAAAAAATGATTCAGTAACATCCTGAAAAGTTTGCTGTTTAAAATTTTCCAAATCGGTCGATTAGGGCCCGAGATTTGAATGAAGAACTAAAAAAAGTCTTGAAAAAATATAACTTTCTATGATGTTCTTGTCACGATCACGCCCTCAATAGTGCAGCTACAGTGATCATTTTTAGTGAGAATGATTTACCAAATTCATGGAAAGATTTCTTTTTCAAAAATCATTAAAATCGGTGGAACAGGTCCAGGGAAATCTCTGAAAAAGTAAAAAAAAAATGAAAAATATGATGTTTCTATATTGTTCTTGTTGTTATTCTAAATGTTGTGTTGTTGTCATAGCTGGACTTGTTGTTTTTGTGGTCGTTGTGGTAATAACATAATAAAAACTAACCCTTTGCACATTTTTGTATTAACTCTGGTAGAAAATTTTAAAAGTTTCCATTGTTTTGGCATCACTAAAAAAAATTTGTTAGATAATTTCTGTTATTACCACGAGCCTGCCTGTAAAATTTCAGATCGAATGGGTTACGGGAGTTAATATATGTAAAGGGAGTAAAAATTCACCAGCATCTAAAGCAAATAATGCTAAAATACCTAGTTGTTAATAAAAAAAAAAAAAAAACAATGTAAATTTAGCAAAAAAAAATTTTATGTATAAATTTATTTAAAGAGAAAAACACAAAAATAACGTTTGATGTTGTATTTTTTGTGTGTAATATTTACATATACATATTTACATTAAATAATAAAAATAATAAACATATATTATATATGCATATGTATATCCATAACAACGGCATGTTAAAAATAAATCGGTATATTATTTTAATTACATAAAATTCTGCAATATTTTGTTGTGGGGAAAAAACATTTCTTTTGCATTAACAGAGTGTCAGTTCATTTTGCTCAGCGTGACTATGCCACAGTAGATGGCGCCACAATTTTTGTTTGTTCTAATTAGCTTTGCAATAGTTATTTCTATTTTAACATGAATGTTAATATTTTCAACTAGATATCATACAGAACAATGTTAAGAATATACACGGGCTGGTCTTTTATTTCATACGTTTTTTCATTATTCTTTTACAAATATGAACATTGGCATATTAACTTTTTGTTGTCTTTACAAAATAGAGTTACCGAGTTCATCAATGAGTTTTTTGCTTTCAAAACAGTTCTACATAGCTATATGGAATTATTATTCTGCTTTACCTACAAATATCTGATTGCGATTACATATAATTTTTAAAAATTGTTTATAATTAGTAAAGCATTATTATTCACATAAATACATATAGAATCCCCAAGATTCACAGCCGTGGCACTACAATAGTTTGTGCTGGATTACACAACGTTCTATTTTCACAGTTGTCACAAGACTGACTATTTTTAAATAGAAAACTCATTCATGTCAATTTATTCAAAAGCATGTTTACTATGATCAAGAAATACTTTCATAACTCCAGTGTATTCTAAATACGCATTCTCCTACACAGTGTAACCCAGACACACTCTATTCAGGCGAACTTGCCTGGTATTACCATAACTCTCCGACACGGCCATCCTGACCATTCACGCGTCCACGCGTAGACTGCTGATTTCACGACATGGATGTGGAATTTTACTCTGACGACACAGGCCATATTTATGTTCCCACTGATTTCATTTTTATTTATTTTTTTTTGTTTTTAATCATACAAAATGATTCTTTAATGTAGCCGTACACAACATTTCTCCATTACATTCCGAACCCAAGTTCTTCAATTTAAATCCGTATACAACGGCTCTTCAACAATAGTGCTTCTTCAAGCACAATTGAACTTTTATCGCAAACAAATAGCGATCTGCAGTGCTTCTCCAAGCACAATTTAACTTCTATTGCTAACAAATAGCGATCTGCAGTGCTCCTTCAAGCACAATTTAACTTCTATCGCAAACAAGTAGCGATCTGCAGTGCTTCTCCAAGCACAATTTAACTTCTATTGCAAACAAATAGCGATCTGCAGTGCTTCTCCAAGCACAATTTAGCTTCTATCGTTCTTCAACTTAACCATCCCAAACGGAATCTCCAATATCACCGTACACAACCGTAGCCAGCGTTGTAAAATTACAATTACAATTCCATTTCTCTCCCACCATTCTTTTTTGTTTTGTTTTCCACCAAGAAAGCTTATAAACCGTTAATCACTATTTTATTTTAACATTTATTTAATTTATTTATGACAAGATATTTTAACAACACTAAATGTTACTATTGTAAGTGGCAAACGATGCAGGGAGAAAAATAACCATTGTCAGCCAGCTAGTTACAGAGTTTATTCGCTATAAATTGAAAATATTATTAAACATATATCACACAATGTTGGCATTTTTCTAAGTCTATCACGGACAAATTTATACGTTCGATTTGAGTCAAGAGCAGTCAACTCATATCTGTCATTTTCAAGGACTCTATTTACTTTGAATGGGCATCTAAACTTAGGGTCCAATTTAGTCTGATTCCGCTCTTCGTTTTGCATTAGAACAAGATCACCTTCTTGAAAATACGTTACTCTAGCTTTATCCCTGTCAAATCGAGCTTTCTTATAAACTGCACTATGCTGCATATTAGAAACTGCTTGCTTACGTTCATCTTCTATATCTAGTATTGGCTCATCATCGTTCACAAGCATCATTGTCAAAGGTCTAGCTACCTTACCGATAAACAATTCAAGCGGGGTTTTCCTGGTGACACGATTAATAGTACAATTTAACGCCAACTGAATGGATGGTAAAGCTTGTTGCCATGATTTTTCCTGGTCACTTTCAGCTGCAGTGAGTAAATCTTTGAGTGTGCCCACCACACGTTCAACTTGGCCATTTGCTCTTGAGCTCCCTGTCGCAGTTAAGTGTAAATCAACATTATGCGACTTAACAAATTCACGGAACTCCGAACTCGCAAAACAGCGAGCTTGATCAGCGATTATTCGCGATGGTGCTCCGAAGAGTGATATGCCAAAAAAGACAGCTTCAATGCTACTTTTGGTATCTATACGCTTGATATGATACAAAACTGTATATTTTGTGAATGCGTCTATTGATACAAAAATATACTCTTTCTCATCGTTCTTACCACTTAACTTACCAGTTGCATCAATATGCAAAGTATGCCATGGGACTGCAATTTTCGGTATTGGATGAAGCTCAGCTTGAATCCTGCCACTATGTCTTTTAGCAATCTTACATGTAACACAATTTTCAACAAACTTTCTTACGTATTGGGACATGAACTCAAACCAACAATAATCATAAAGTTTTTCCAAGGTTTTCTCATAACCTACATGCATCAATGACTCATGCGTACAACTGATTACCGACCATCTAAGAGACTTTGGTATGATAGGTTGACAACGCAATCTACCATTTCGCTGTATTTTCCTATACAACACACCTGATCTAAGTTCATACGTTTTAAGCAAATCGTTATCTAACAGTTGTTTGTTAAATTTATCAACTAGTGTAGAGATAACCGAATCTGTTTGCTGTTCAGCAATCAGCCATGCGCTAGAAAGTTCCATAATATTAATTTCTTTTCTTGTTTGAGTTACATTTTCTACCAACTTATCAGGCAATGGATTTCTTGAAAAGAAGTCTGCATGAGCCAAGCGTTTCCTTCTTTATAAACAACATCAAAATCATATGATTGAAGGAATGCCCACCATCTGTTAGATCTAACTTATTACGAGCGGAGCGTAAGGAGTTACAGTCAGTTACAACAGTAAATCGGCGAGCAAACAAGAAGTGGCTGAAATGTTTTATAGCATTCACTACTGCTAGAGTTTCCAACTCGTAACAGTGATATTTCGACTCTGCAACGCTTGTTCTTTTACTAAAGTACGCAATAACACACAACTTATCCGCCTGTCTTTGCATTAACACTGCACCATAGCCTAAAGAGCTAGCGTCTGTATGCAGCTCAATACTACTATCAGGATCAAATATTTTAAGAACTGGCGAACTAGTTAGTATTGAAATAATCTTCTGCCTAATATCCTCATATTTTGTCTGCCACTCAAGTTTGTACTGATCACGCGATGTTAATGCATATAAGGGAGCCATTTCATTCGAAAACTGTGGAACAAATTGTCGAAAATACGACGCCAATCCAATGAATTGTCGCAATTGTGTGACTGTTTGAGGTGGAGGTAAGGCCACAAGGGCCTCCATTTTCCCTGGATTTGGTCGTACTTCCCCCTGACTGACTTCGAACCCTAAATATTGTATTTTCTTTTTAAGGAATGAACATTTCTTAAAGTTAAATGTAAAACCAGATTTCGTCAAGGTTCTTAATACAGTTTTTATCCTATTCAACGTCTCATCAATATCAGCAGGCCCCATTATTAAGATATCATCCATGTAAACTACAGCGTAAGAGTATGCAAGCTCTCCTAGAGCTTCTATAACTGCACGCTGAAAAACAGACGGTGCATTGCGCAATCCAAACGGCATCACAAGATATTCATATTGTCCCTCAGGTGTAACAAATGCAGTTTTTCCTATTGAGTCAGGATGAACTGGTATCTGATGATATCCACTGGCCATATCCAGTAATGTAAAGTAAAAGCAACCGTGAAGTATATTAATTTGATCTGCTATGAAAGGGAGAGGAAATCTTTCTGGTATAGTATTATTATTTAATTCTCGGTAATCGACACACATTCGATCGCTACCATCCTTTTTCTTTACTAATAATAAAGGGCTGGCGAACGGAGAGACACTTTTTCTTATAACACCAACCTTCAAAACTTCATTGATTTTTTCACAAACAGTTTGTTTTTCTGGTTCACTTAATCTATACGAACGTCTACCATAAATAAAATTGTTTTGAAATGCACTTAACATTGTTATTAATTGCACTCGATGTTCCATTGACACGTCCGTATCAACATCTTGAAAATTTATGACCTTTTTCTATATCACATGCATTAATACACACAATTTTCATAAATTTCAAGGAATTCGCAGATAACTGAACGGATATGCCCTGACTCAAAATATCACGTCCCAACATAACATCGTATTTCAAATATTTGTCGGGTTAAACATGAAAAAGAATTTCAAATGTCATTTCATCAATAATTATGTTAGTCAAAATTTGTACAGTACTACTAACACTTGATTGCCCAATGCCTGTCATGAATACAGAATTATTAAATCTCTTACCACTAAATTTATTTGCTACAGTCTCCTTGATTAAAGAACATTCTGCACCAGAGTCAAAGACTACGCCACACTTTGTACCATCTTGTTCAATTGTTGTCGTTGGTGTGGCTATACAGCAAACGTCCACTCTCTTCTCATTTGTTTTGTTGAATTTGTTACCAGTTTCTTGACCAACTCGAATAAGATTGCAGTTGGTAGCAATATGACCAACTTTGTTACATTTGAAGCAAATGATTTGTTTGTTTCTGATTGACGTTTCGTTTTGTTCCGAATTTCTTTTGTTCCCAAATTTATTTTTGTCAACATATGACAGCAGCATGCGATCTTTTTCTGGACACACAAACGCTTTGTGGCCAATTTTACCGCACGAGAAACACTTGAACCTCATTTTAGATGGTGATGTTGATAATCTTCGTCTTTTAGCTTCCGGTTCACATTGTAAGGCACCAAGTTGCTGCAACATTTTGTTCCTAGTACGAACGTCTGTGGTATATGCCAAATGACGGACTCTGTAATCATATCAATTGTGCCATTGTCAATGCCACCGCAATCTCTTCTTTGGTATTGTTTTCCCAGTTGTTGGTTATATTGGCATAGAAGTTAGCTGCCCAAGATGCCATACTTGCATTACCACTGGGTCTATTATCCAACGCAGCAGTCAAAAATGACGCAAAGGTTTCTGAGCTGTCGAATCGCTCTAAAAATGAGGCTTTGAACTCAACCCAATTCATTTGCTGAAATGAAACCTGTGTAAGCCATGTTGAAGCTTGACCCTTAAGTGCTCGATTAAGTGCAACCATTAATTTGGTAGTGTTTGCAACATCGTCACCTACACATATATCCGCCATTGCAATCCAAGCTTTCGCGTTATTGCCTTTTGCGTCAGGATTGAATTCTGGAAAGCATATCTCACTTTTATTTGGTGCTTTCAGGGTCTGAATGATGTCACGAAATGTTGCGCTTTGTTGAAGTATTAATTGTTTCCAAACATCGACATCTTGCCCAGAATTGGCTTTAAATAAAGGCTGCTCCGATCCCACTTCTGATATAGAATCCCCAAGATTCACAGACATGGCACTACAATAGTTTGTGCTGGATTACACAACGTTCGATTTTCACAGTTGTCACAAGACTGACTATTTTTAAATAGAAAACTCATTCATGTCAATTTATTCAAAAGCATGTTTACTATGATCAAGAAATACTTTCATAACTCCAGTGTATTCTAAATATGCATTCTACTACACAGTGTAACCCAGACACACTCTATTCAGGCGAACTTGCCTGGTATTACCATAGCTCTCCGACATACATAATTGCACTTTTTAAAATTTCCATTCAAATTTAAGAAAATATCAGTTCTAAAAACTAGAATTAAAAATTTCAAATTATAAATTACAAAACGTCGGAAATTATAATTTTAAATTTAGAAGACATCAATTGCATCTTTAATATATAAATTTTATTCGTTAAACAAAAATTGAAATTCCAAAAAAAAAAAAAAACACCAAATACCTGTGTTTACATTTAAAAAATTTTTACATATAAAAAAAATATTGACATTCAGGAGAAATTAATAGCTTTTCAGTACCGCGATTCAGTAACTACTTTTAACGATAGTGGAATCGTTAAAAAAAAGAAAATAGCAAAATTATGAGGAAAATTTTTAAACGATATTCGCTATTGTTAAAGTCAGCATTTTTGTGTTGTTTATTCAATCGATAAAAACTTAAATTTTTAGGTTGAAATGTCGTCATACATAAATAAAAATAATAAAATAGTGAAAATATTTTGCTTTAATTAAAAAAACTTTTTTATATAAATAAAAAAATTAAATAGCATATTCAATTCATTATTTCATTTTCAAATAAATACACAGAAATATTAGTAAAAAATAAATATATTAAACATCAACATAAAATCATCCTCTCAAACACGAAGTAATTTGTTTTTTTCTATTCTTCTTTGTGTTTTTCGCTTATTTTGACAGAGATGCCACTCGTATACAATTTAAATAAATAGAAAAATAAATTTATCGACTGTCGTTAAGATGTATGTACTTAGTGAATCACTTAATCCTTAGTGCAAACAACAATAGCTGAAATTTTCGTTGAAATTTACAGAATCACACTACAGAAAACATTAATTTAAATTCAATGAATTTTAAAAAACGTCAAATGATATTTAAGAATTGCGAACATAAAAACTGTTACATAAATAAACGGAATTTGATGAGAATGTAATTTATATAGAAATTTTCACAATTTTTTTTGGATAAAAATTTGAAGTTTTTCAGAAAATAAATATAACAAATTATTTTATTTAAAATGTTTGGGACATTTGGTTTTTTGCGTTTGGCATCCCTAATTTGAATATTTATTATTATCTCTATGTTTTTCCAAATATGGCAATGTTTTAATAAAAAAGTTGAGAGAGCTTTTTTTTTGGTTATTATTTGTTACTCCATCCGACCTACATGACCGCAATGAAAAAATATTTCGCCAGTTATAAGAAACTATACAGCCATCTCCAATTAGCACGATTTAATGCATATAGCCACCCTAAACAACCATTGGGTAAAAACATATGAAATCAACCAATGAGTTGACCGCACCGATTTCGAATTGGATGAATTTTGGTACGAAGGGAAAGTTAAACATAATAATAGCGTTTGCCAACTTTCAGTGTCGTAGCTCTCGTATTTTCAGAATTATGGCCATTCCAAGTTGGCAAAAATCAATAAAAATGCACTCAGATACCTTAACACAATTTTTAATATCTCGAAAAGTATTCATTGTACGTTAATAATCAAGGGCTCATTTTACAGACTAAAACATGCGCCATTCCAAAAAAAATTTTTTTTCAAATTTTCGATCAAGGATAATGTAAATAAAAAAGGACTAAAATTTCCAAAGGATATTTCTCGAAAATCAATATTTTTAAAAATTTCAAAAAAATATATGTTAATTCTTATTATGTTTTGTACAAGTCTGTCAAATTTCAATGTGGAGTCTTTATTACAACATGAGTTATTAAGAAAAAAGCAGGCGAAGGTTTATGTATTTCATGAAATGTACCAAAATACAAAAAGGTGACAAATTACAAAAAGAAGGACATATCAAATGTAACGGAACTTTTTCGACTTTACAACCTAGAAGAAATATTTATTGCCTGTTCACACAAAAAATTTACAAATATTTTATGACCTGTGGTCGGCTTATTGGCAGTAGCAAATTCAGTCCCTATTTAAAAAACATTTTATGACCCGTAGTTCACGCAAATTTTCCAATTCAAGAAAAGCAAGGCGTGTATTTTTTTACCTGTAATCTATTTTTTGTACCAAAAAAAAAACAGTATAAATCGTTCAGAGACTGTAAGTCAAACTTCAGTTGAATACTAGATTTCATAAGTGCTAAACGTCAAAGTGTTATAGTGTTAAAGTGACTTGATCGTTTGAAAAAACAAAAAAAAGAGACTAAATATTTAAATAAATTATAATTATTGTCAATACAAAAAAGTCGTGCACAATTCATTCGGTTGTGGTATTTAAAAAAAAAAATATGCCATTCCATTCAACATTTTGCTGTAATCCTTTTAAAAAATCCGGTCACACTGGGTGCAATAAAAGTTTAAGACAAGTCCAAGAATGGATGCTACAGTATACTAAGGATAAAAACATTACGATCTCAAATAAAATTTGTGGGACATGTAGAATAAAATTTTCGCATCTGAATAAATCTAATAAATCTAATTTGGAAGAAGGTTCAGACATAAACGAAAATGTAGATACTTTCGATGACATTGCGTCAGGCACGGAAGAAGATGACATTGCGTCAGGCACGGAAGAAGTTGCTATTTCAAAATTAAACCAATCTTTACCGTATCTGGAACAATCTCCGATAAAAAAGAAGAAGTTACATCAAAAACGGTACAGAGATGGAAAATTCAGGAAAATAAGTGATTCGATTCAAGACAAAATTTTCCACGGTTCAGCACAATCAACTTCGCATATGTGCCCACAATCCGAAATAATAGAACAATTAAAAGAAAAGTTTAAAACATTAACAAAAAATAGCGAGAAAATCCAACTGCTAACAATTTTACCAAAAAGCTGGGCAATACATAAAATTGAGGAAGAATTCCTGGTTACAAACTATATCGCGCGAAAAGTTAAGCATTTGGTTGAAACAAAGGGTGTGATTAGTGATGCTTGTCACCAGTGACAAGCAATTTTGTAAAATCCTTTTATGAATCCGATGACGTCAGCAGGTGTATGCCCGGACAGAAAGATTTCGTGTCTGTTTTTGAAAATGGTACAAAAGTCAGGAAAAATAAAAGACTTTTGCTTGGAAACTTAAGAGAAATGTACGCCTTATTCAAGGAACGACATGATGGAATAAAAATAGGTATTTCCAAGTTTTGCCAACTTCGTCCGAGGAATATAATTCTAGCAAAGCATCAAAATGTGAAGCTGATGATTGATGCCATAAATTTAAAAAAATTAACTGCTGGTGTTCCGAATTATCAGCTTGAATGTTACAAAGATTGTTTGAAACAAATGACATGCATTCCATCTTCTTCAAAGTGTCACCTACGTAAATGTAACAAGTGTCCAGGAATTGAAAATTTAAAAGCAAAACTAAATCAATTACTAGAGCAAAATGATATTGATGAAATAACATATAAACAATGGGTAAGTGTAGATAGGGATAATTTGGAGACCATGATTGGCCAAGCCGACGTTTTTGTGGATTCCCTATGTGAAAAACTTGAAATTCTATTACCTCATTCATTTATTGCAAAACAGCAGGCAGCATATCTGAGCGAAAGAAAATCAAATTTGGAAGAAAATGAGTATATAGCAGTTTGCGATTTTTCAGAAAATGCTTCTTTTACTATTCAGGATGCAGTCCAGGGATTTCACTGGAACAACTCTCAGGCCACTTTATACCCAATTGCTATTTATTTTAAATCAGATGGAAAAACACAACATACAAACTTCATAATAATATCTGATTGTCTTGTACACGATTCTGTAGCTGTTCACCTGTTCCATCGCCACCTGAATGTATTTTTGAGAAAAAAGTTTAAAACAACCCCGAAGAAAATCACGTATTTTTCAGACGGTAGTGCTGCCCAGTTTAAAAATAAAAAGAACTTTATCAATTTATGTTATCATATGGAAGATTTTGGATGTAATGCTGAGTGGCATTTTTTTGCAACAAGCCATGGAAAAGGCCCAAGTGACGGTCTTGGAGGTACCGTAAAGAGAGAGGCACGTCGAGCTAGTTTACAGCGTCCATTACAAGGTCAAATAACTACTCCAAAACAATTATATGAATGGTGCCTGCAAAATCTTTTGAACTGTAATTTCGAGTTTTTAACTCTAGAAGACCACGAAGAAGAAGCACGGTTCCTTCAAATTCGTTTTAAAGATTTGCGTACTATTCCTGGAACTCAAAAGCTGCATTCTATTGAACCTGTAGATAAAAAAAAAATTAAAGTCAAGCGATACGCGGCAGATGCAGATTTTTTAATTGAAATCCTTCAGAAATAAATAAATATGCTGTAATAAAGTGTTTAATAATGATAATACATTATGTTGTACTTTTTATTAAAGGTTTAGCAATGGAGAAAAAGTTTAAGCAAAGAAAAGTCGAAAAAGTTCCGTTACATTTGATTTGTCCTTCTTTTTGTAATTTGTCACCTTTTTGTATTTTGGTACATTTCATGAAATACATAAACCTTCGCCTGCTTTTTTCTTAATAACTCATGTTGTAATAAAGACTCCACATTGAAATTTGACAGACTTGTACAAAACATAATAAGAATTAACATATATTTTTTTGAAATTTTTAAAAATATTGATTTTCGAGAAATATCCTTTGGAAATTTTAGTCCTTTTTTATTTACATTATCCTTGATCGAAAATTTGAAAAAAATTTTTTTTTGGAATGGCACATGTTTTAGTCTGTAAAATGAGCCCTTGATTATTAACGTGCAATGAATACTTTTCGAGATATTAAAAATTGTGTTAAGGCATCTGAGTGCATTTTTATTGATTTTTGCCAACTTGGAATGGCCATAATTCTGAAAGTTCGAAGGCTATATGTCTGAAAGTTGGCAAATATTATTGTGCCGATCCATAGATCATGTGTACAAAATCTTATCAAATTTGGAGGTGATGAGGTCACAAATGTTAATATTTTCGGTTGATTTCATATGTTTTTACCCCATTACCTTTGCAATGGAGGTTAGGGCGAGCTATTTAATTAGCAAAAATTAAATTAAAAGAGAAGTTATGTCATATAACCGGAAACGCATGCATATAGGTATATAACCAAAATGCATGCCGATCAGCAACCACGATGACCAAAAAGCAAACACCGAAATAAATCCGAAATAATAGAAAAGACGAAAACCAACCCAAAGAATTTGCTGAAATAATTTGGTATTAAGTTTAACAAATTGTTTACTTTTTCATTTACATTTATTATCAAGACTCAAACCGAGGTGGAGGGTATCAAAGATTTGGCACAGCCGAATTTAACACTCTTACTGTTCTTTTATGAGAAATTCAAAGGGCAGCACTTATTGAATCAATATTAGTTGGATAGCCAATATTGATGATTTAGGGATTTTTATATCAGAAATTCATTGTGCTATTCACAAGCAGAACTTGTATTTTGCACAATGTTTTAATAATTTTTTTTTATGACCCAAACGTTATCTGTGGGCAGAGTTAAAATGTAAACAAAATTGTGTTGGTCCGGAAATTATCATTGCTCTTTGTTACAATAAAGAATCTAAGTGTGCCATTGTAATTGAACATGAATTTCAAGGCAGCACTTCAAATCTATGAAATCATTAATTGTAACAAAGCAGAATTAAATAATAAAAGTAAAATATGGTAATAAATTAATATACTAAAAATAATGATAATAAAATTGATGATTAGGGTCATTGTTGCGGTGCTGTTACTCACGTTCCTATAAGTTCCCTAACAATTTTGTTCATATTCCTCCAAATATATTTCTGTTTTAACCGAAGTAGTGTCTTCCCTACTCCAAAATGTTCTCCGCATTGTGTATTATAACTTTCAATTAATTCCCCTTTTCCATTTTCATTCTCTATTCATTGAGGATTTCCATATAACATTCTGACGTCAGTTCTTTTTCCTTTATTTATAATTTCTTTCAATCTTTTATTGGTGACTATATTGAATATTCTATCACTCTTCTCGAGAGCGTAACTTATATTATTCAATCTCTCTAATGTAGATATTGGTTTCTCCAATGTAGTATCTAAATAATATGGATTGTCGCTAATTCTTACGACCGTTTCATTGAGACTATTATCGTCCTCAATTTTCATTTTCTTAGTGCACCTCTTATCTATTATCAATCTTAGTTTCCTCGCGTCTTTATATCACCTAATGATGTACAATCCCAGATAATGAGTTGATCAGACTGATCCTTGGTTCTCCCGTCTTTTGTCTTTATTATATCTTCATTCCGTATTTGCTTATTTTTCATTCATTTAGTTATCAGCAATGCTTTCTTAATGGATTCGTCAATCCCCGGACGTATCACCGTCTTAAGTATGTCTGAATCTATATTTATCCTGGAAAACGTGTCTGTATTAGCGTTATTAACTCCTTTCCTTACACAATCTTAAAGTAATAATCAGAAAGTTCTAAACAAATTCTCGTTAACTTAGAGCTAGGATTCTGGTGTGAAAATAGTGCGACTAAAGGTCTTGGGCACTTACAACGATGAATTTTCTACCATACAAATATGGTCTAAAAAAATGTATACCCCAATATATTCCAAGCAATTCTTTTTATATTACTGGTTTGACTTGTTCGTGTTTATTGACTGAACGGAATTCAAAAGCAGATTGACGTTGCCCTGTCCATTCAAACTTTGTTTCCTTTTTCAATAATTCATTTAAACAGTTTGCTATATCAACAAAATTCGCAATAAATCTGTATTTCGCCTGCATTTTTAGGTATTGGTTATCTTTTTATTGCCTCAAACTTTTCCGGATCTGGTTTAATACCATTCGGCATTATTAAATGACCAAGATATACTACTTAAGGTTTTAAAAAGCAGCATTTATTCGTATTAAGTTTCAAATTGTACTTTGTTAACCTGTCAAGAACCTTTGTTAAATTTGCATTGTGATGTTTTAAACTACATTCGAAAACTATTATATCATCAACAAAGAGAAAAGCTTCAGTATCCAATCCAGATAAAGCTATTGTTAGCATACGTTGAAAACTGTTGGATGATATCTTTATACCAATGGGTAATCTTGTATACTGGTAATGTCCATCAGGTGTTGAAAACGCTGTATATGGACGAGATCGTTGATCAAGTTCTATTTGATGGAAAGAACTTGTCATATTTAATGTTGAGAAATATTTGGCTCTACCAAGTTTATCCAAGATACCGTCTAATCCTGTCAAAGGAAATTTGTCATTGACTATTTTTCCGTTTAATTTTCGAAAATTAACTACTAATCTCCACTTTTTCAAACCAGTTTCTCCTTTCTTAGGAACTAATAATAAAGGAGAATTGTATGGATGGTTCTATTATACCCCCTTCAGTAATTTTTAACCTGAGAGTTTATGTCTTTATAGACACTGGTTTACTATCGTTTAAATCTATCGTCTGTTCACAGAAATTACTGGTGGTTAAATCCGCATCTTCCAAATGGAAAACGGATTGATATTTTCGTAAAATATTAGCTCTCGTTTATCCCCATCATCCATTTCGTTCAATTTCAAATTCTCCAATATTTTTTTAAATCTTGCTGAAGTATTTTTATCATCCTTGTATTTCATTTAGAAGTCTTATGTGCTGATTCCCTTCTTTTGGCATTCTAATGTTAGCCAAATACGCTCCGCCTAAAATTTCCCTATTTAAAATTAAACTATCTTTTTCAAGTTTTATAGGAAAAGGAATAATTATTTCTCTTCTTGGTGGTATTATTATCTGATAAATGCTAAATGCATCATCGTGGATCGGTATTACTACGTCTTCACCATATAACCCAAATGATAAAATATATTTAACGTAGTCAATGTTGCATTTTAATCTCGATAGGAAATCTGTACCCAAAATTCCATCTGTCTTTATGGGAAAATTATTTTCAACTAACTGCACTTTCTGTTCAATAATATTGACAATTATCCTCATTTTCAATATAGTGGAACCAAAAAACTTTACCTGTCCTTCTGATATACCACATAAATTACATACATCATCCGAATTGACATCATACTCGTCTAAAAAATCTTCCTTGCACAGTGATATATCTGCACCTGTGTCTACTAAAAATGTGAGAATGCGTTTGGTGTTCAATATACTCAGTTTTATGTAATTTCTGAGATTGGATGATAGGTTATATATTTTGTTGATATTTATTGGGTCCTCGGAGATACTATATGCGTTATCTCCGGACCTTGGGAGTTTCCATGGTTATCTATTTGGTTTATATTGAATCTTCTGTTGCTAATATTCCTATTATTATTACTATTATTACTATGCGTACCGGTATAGGTTTTGTCATAATTGCCTCTATTCCTGTTATTATTTCCAATACTGTTTCTAATCCTGTTGTTCTTTCTATGTGCACGATTATCCGAATTGTTTCTGTTATTGTTTACCACATAAGAACGGCATACCATAGCAAAATGACCGAATTTGTCACATTTATGACATTTAGTGCCAACAGCTGGACATCTACCATTGAAATGGTTTCGACCACACTTTCTACACTTTGGTGATATTTGATGATTGTTCGTCGAATTCTTAGTAGTATAGAACACTTCTGTATTAAACCAGCCTCAGACTCCTCAGCGATTTCTAGAGCTTCTATGAAAGTTGAAACCCTACTTGCGCTAATAGTTGATACTATGTTTTGGCCTCTGAGCCCACTTTTGAATATGTTAAAAGCCGTCAAATTATTTTTCCGGACTACTGATGCCCTTTCGCTTTCTCCTATTTGCGAAATTTGAATCTCATTAAGTTCAGCAATTAGTTCCTGAATTTTTTCTGCAAATTGTACTGATTCACCATTTTGAACTAATTTTGGTATTTGGCTTAGGACGATACTTGTAGTCCCAATTGGCTTATAGGCCTTTTTAAGTGCACCAATTAACTCTTGAATATTGGTAGGAATAGTTTCCTGTTATACCATATTCTGGCCTTTTGTATCTAGGCATGTTTTAAGTATATAATTAAAGAAACAATTTTGTTTAGCCTCAGATATCGCATCGTTTGCTAATTTTAGTCTTGTAATGAAATTGTCTAATTCGCTTTTTTTCGTGTAAATATTGGAACGAGTTTACTTTTACCATTCAACTCATGAATATCAATCATCTCCATTATTATGCCTTTTCTTTCTGCTTTTCTAATTTTCTTCTCTAAATGTAAGTTCTTCTAAAGCTTCTTTATGTAAATTCCTAAATTCTGCTAACAATTCTGTCTCTTCTTTCTTTGTGTGAATTTCCAACAAATCTTTTTCAAAATCACTTTCTAATTTGGCTAACTCTACTTTTATAACTGATATAGTTTCTTCCGAGAATGGTCTACATAAACTTTTTTTGCATTAGCTAAAATTGCCCTCAAATTATCAAAGGCATCCATATGAAATATTAGTATTGGATTTGTAACAATTTTTCTTAATTTATTTATTTTTTTATTTAAAACATATTATTTTTGTTTCTTATGTTACTAAGAAAAATATTTCTTAAAGATATTAAATTATCTATGACGTTGAAATTTTCAATTTGCTGTTGAGCCATTTCGCTTAAATTGTTCCGTCTGTTCCCTTACGATGTCTTTCATACATTTTTCTATGATTTTCTTTGATATTAGTGAGAAAATTATTAAAACAACGATAATTATTACGATCTTTAAATTACACATCTTCTTTGTCGTATTTTCATGATCTTAAAAAAATGTTTTTCCTAATATTGCCGCGAGCGAGGTGTCGCTTACTGGCCCTACGAGGGCGGATTAGACGCACTTTTTCATTAAGATTTTTCAAAAAAATAGATTATGTTGTTTTATTGTAGTGTTTCTGTAATGTCTCTGTTATCTAAATACTGCCGTATCGGAAACTCAGCTCTGTTTACCTGTTCCCACAGTCTACATGCTTGCGCCAATGTTGGTGGTGGCTTCGCGTTTATACGTCTTAAAAGGATGGCCTTCTCTCTTTTCAGTTTCTTTGTATATCCACCCTGAACTATATGTGTAATAATTTTGTTTACTAGAAAGAATAGAAAGAGTGGAAAGAAATTCAACCGCAATACAAAGCGTTGTCGTCAGTATTTTGTCAATGTTTACATTAAATCACACGCTATAACATGCATACTTTATAGTATTAATGAGGGCTATTTTCCTGAGGCGTGGAAGCAGGCCAAAGTTGTGGTACTCCTGAAGTCGCCTGGTAAAGTGAGGAGTGATCCTCACTCTTATCGGACATAAGCCTATTTCCGATACTTGGAAAAGTCCGGTCAGTTGAGGATGCCTGGCATCATGTTAGAAGATGTGTTTCAGACTCTGTGAGCAAATATGGCCTAGGCATAAAGATGCGTTTGATTACCTCTCGTGGGATAGGGTACTTGACAAACTACGGACAGTGGGTTGCAGTGAGCTTTCCCTGTGGATCAGCTACTTTAGTGGTAGGAAAGTTTTTGCGGTAGGAGCTAATGATACTGTTTTTGGGAGGTTGTTAGCGGCTGCCCGCAGGGGTCCATCTGTGTCTATTTCTATGGAATCTAATGATGGATCCCTTTTTAAGGTTTGTAAGAGCATCCCACCAACTCTCTGCTTACGCGCATGACTTGCTCATTTTAATCGAAGGTCAGTCTCGTGCTGAACTGGAGAGGCTGATATGCAAATGAATGAAGGCAAGCGGTTGGAACCTTCAACTAGCTTGATTAGAGCACCTGAGGTACAAGTGGCCATCATAGATCGAAACCATCAGGAACGTAGGATGGCAACGGGCAGATGGTTACTGCTGAAGGAAAGGATTCTGAGGGCACTAGCTGACGTATTAAAACACAGTGAGAATAAATTTTTCACTGCCTTTGACGGCACCAATTGGCAAAAAGCGGTCAAGATTGTAGGGTGCGGAAATAAGAAACCTTTACACTTCCTCAAGAACGTTACGAATTTTGGCCCAATATGAAGATCGATATAGTCCCCATTGCTCAAATCCCCTACTAGACGACCGTGAAGGTATGGGTTCCTCCTCCAATTATGGAGGACGAAGCCACATTGATACTGTTTAAGCGTCAAAGTAAGGGGCTTGGTCCAGATGATTGGAGAATCATCAGGGGACGGGCGATGGACAAGGGATCAAGGGATAAAGATCAGCTCAGGTTTCTTTTGCTTCTGTGTGTCTCAAAATGAAGAATAAATTATAGATTGGTTCTTCCCGGGCGAGAAACGCAGCAATGAGTCCCAGCGGCATAAAAGTGGTGCAGATTAATCTACATCACTCTGAAGCAGCAACAGACGACTTGCTGCATTTTATCAGGAAGAAAAATTGGACGTTGCTTTAGTTCCAGAACCCTGGTTGTTGGGCAACAATGTTCGATGATTAAGGTTACAGAATTTCATACATCTTTTACCACCGGGTGAAGGTAAGGTACGCTGCTCTATTTTCTGTAGGAAAAATAATAATTTTTTCTTAATGTCTCGTTACAGCAATGGCGACCTAACCATGCCGGCTTTTGAGAGGAGCGGTATGCCGAAACTCATCCAAGCATTAATGTATCTGCCTTATGAGGAGCACGACTCCCATTAACAGCAGTAAGATCTCTGGTCGGAGAATGTATGACCAAGGGCCACGATCTGGTGATTGGAGGGGATGCCAACGCTCACTACACTTTATGGGGAAGCTGACATCAACAGCAGAGGTGAGTCCGTTTTTGATTACCTTCTAAACACAAATTTGATTATGGCGATTAGGGGAAATAATCCCACTTTCTATAATAAGATTAGGGACCAAGTTATTGATATAACTTTGGTATCGAATTCGGACACTGTTAGAATTCAGGACCCGAGGGTATCCTTGGAATATTTTTTCGGATCATTACAGGATAATCTATAGCATTGACATCTCTTTGGGGGAGTGATTCCATAGTGAGTCCACGCAAAACCAACTGGCAGCCTTGTGCAAAATCTACCGCCTCCGAATATGGAAGGGTCGGTCAGCATTCAAGATGTGGAGAACTCAGAATGAAAACACTTAAAGAAGCATACCTAAATTTGTGCCCTGAGCGCTTGCCTTCTAGAAAAATCAACCAATCGTGGTAGACCCGGGAGCTTAAGCTACTCAGAACGGAAACTAGGAAAGTCTTTAATAAGGCGAAAAACACAAGAAAACTGAAGATTGGGATAACTATCGTCTCAGTTTTAGTGCAAGGCCAAGAGAGAATCATGGGCCAGTTTCTATGAGGAACTTGAGGGAACTGGCGAAGCGGCAATGCATTCCAAAGTATTTCCAAAGACCCGAGCACACCGATAAAGATCCTAGAAGCCTTGGGTATTACGGCCACGGATACACAGATAACCTTATGGACTGGCAACATGCTGAAGAGCAGGGTGATAAGCTCGAAATTAGGTAAGGGGGAAGCGAGGAAGTTGGTGATGAGGGGAACTCTAAAAGGGGGAGTTATATCTCCTCTCTTATGGAACCTGGTGATATAAAAAATCCTACAATCTTTCGACAGAACGGGCACCAAATTGCTCACCTATGCAGATGATGTTGTGCTTCTGGTCAGACGTAGATATTTATCAACGATCGGTGACCTGATGGAGTCGGCAATAGGTAAACTTGTGAAATGGGCAAGGGAATATAGTCTGGGGGTCAACCATTCTAAAACCGAGTTGGTTCTCTTTATTTGAAGGATGAAGCTACCTGAGTTCCATCCTCCAAGACCGGACGCGAGGGCAATGGTACTGCCGAAAGGGGCGCAGTATTTGGATGTTATTCTGGACTCTAAACTCACTCGATCGAGGAACGTAGAGGAAAAGACTAAGAAGGCGTTATGTACCTTCTACACCTGCAGGAGGACGTTTGGCAGAAGATGGGGTCTCAAACCGCATATAATCCACTGGATATATTGTGCGATAATTAGACCTATTTTAACCTATGATACTCTGGAGTGGTGGGGAGCTGTGAACGTAAGGGCCATACTTTGTGGACTCTTGAAGGTACAGAGATTGGTCTGTCTGGGCACCACCGAACCCATTATGTCGACACCACAGGCGGGACTGAAGGTAATGCTGAACATCATGCCTATTGATATTTTCATCAAGAGCACGGCAGCGAAAGTGGCTCTCCATATAAGGGAGTCATATAAGCTGGAGCAAAGCTCCTGTTGACACGGCACAATACTGCGGACAGTGTGCGGGATATAAATTGATCGGGAAACCGATTATATGTCACCAGTGATGAACTGTGGGTTTAATTTTACGATCCAAATACCGACTAGGGAATAGTTGGCCGGAAACCCTGGAAGAGGTTCGAGGGTCTACTCCGAGCAACTTGACGTTCAGGTAACTCGAAGAATGTAGCGTTTTTCAGGCCGAGATTCACGCAATTATCATTGCATCGAAAATAATTCTGGAACGGGATATGGATCCAATGACCATTAATATTTTCGTTGACAGTCTTGCTGCTCTCAAAGCTCTGAAATCGAAGACAGTTGGATCTAAGTATGTGTGGGAATGTATCAGGTCGCTCGACCGGATTCGGCAGCACACACTGAGGCTGATATGGGTTCCAGAACATAGTGGGTTCAAACGAAACGAGCTGGCTGACGAGAGTGTGCGGAAAGACTCAGTTTCTCTGAGCGGGACGATGGACACTGATATTAGAATTCTTCTATCAGTGCTGTCTAATCTGATTCAAGAGGCAGCTGATCTTGAACTAAGGACAAGGTGGACGCAACTGACCTTATGCAGAATATGCCAAATCCAAGGAGAACGAAATCACTCCTTGGTTTGGGTAAAGGGACAATTAGCCTACTTATAGGAGCACTCACTGGACACTGTGTAATAGGGCGGATGGCTGAACTCAGGTGTCCCGAGAGCTGACATCTGTAGGAGCTGTATGGATGTAGATGAGGAGGAGTCAGTGCAACATTTGCTATGTGAATGTCCAGGACTGAAGAAGCAGCGCACTGTGGACCATTTGACGAGAAGGCGGTCAAAAATCTATAACTTTTGATTGGATTGGAATTTTGATATGCGGTTTTTTTGTTTGCTAGGTGAGACTTTAGCCTTTAAGTTTTGCTATAAAACGTAATTCTAGACCGAAAATAAAAAAAGTTACGGAGGGTTTAAAATACATTTTCATTTGTAGTTGAATTTTAGTACAAAAGTGAAGTGTTAAAAGGTAAAAAAAGGTTTTTTTTAATATAATGTCTTATTTTTTCAGTTAATTTTACAACTAATACTTTTTAACAATTTTTAAAGTTAATTTTTTCAGAAAATGACAAAGTTTGGCCCCCGTAAACTTTTTAGTCCTAATGTACACAAGGGCCAAAGGTTGTTTTTTTTTTTTTTTTTGAAAGATCCTGAGTTAAAATATAATTTATTAAGCAGCGAACGTAAAAGTATTTCCATCATTTGTGTTTCCTTCCCCTTGTTTTGGTTGGTCGATTACGAGGCCTAGCTGTAGATATTTTTGTTGAATTTGTTTTTTTTTTGCTTTCTTTTTTCTTCATTTTCTTTGTTTTTTCTCACTGTTTCGCCTAGCGCACCAAATTCCAAATGATAACCCAATTTAAGAATATACTCCATGAAACGTATTCTAACATGAAGAGCGGACATTCCAAATTCGTAGGCTTCCTTAAAACTATCGTCTTCTGGTGGGGGTTGGCTTAATTGTCTTGATGTCTTTTGGCATATAATGCAGCTTGACGATGACTTTGTTCTAGTTAAAGCTTGTGCAACTTTTCCATCAATCATTGTGAGACACATTTTAAAATGCACTTCAATGTCTTGGTCATCAAATTTAAATATTACTGGTTGAAGTTCCTTAATTTGATCTTTTATTTTTTGAACTTCTTCAGTTATGTCATCTTTGGTTTCCTTTTTGAATGCAAATTTTATTGGTCTGCAATACTTTGTTGAAGAAGGAATTTCATTTTTCCATGTATCAATTTCTGTTGCTCTACTAGTTGACGGCTCTAAGATGCTATACCTTTTTGTTAAGCGCAATGGAACGAAAGATACCATAAATAAATTAGCATCTGATGAATTTTCGGCATTAAATTGCTTGTATTGTTTCTGACCAGAGGATCCATCACATCCCCATTTAGAAATTAAAGTAATGCTGCCATTACCAATTTTTTTTAAATGATCAGTATCAAGCGTATTTAGCAATCGTTCTGCAGTATGTTCAAGGAGATCTTGCAATTTTATTTCTGCTGATGTTGAAGTGACAGTAATAGCAGATTGTGAAGGTAAGCATTCTTTTTTGGCAGAAACTAAATCTCGATACTCTGGAAAAATCCTACAATTCTTTTCATTGGTTCGCTTCCACAATTCCTTATATTGATTTTTGGTCAATTTCAAATCCAAAAATAGGGCGAACGCTTCTTCCGGCGTAAATTTCTTATCTTCAGTTGGTGTAGGAATGCTTTTCAAAATCCTCTTTGTGCGCCTTGGCTCGCTTCTACTATTTTTTCAATTATTTCAATTTTATTTTTTTTATATTGGGTTGGTTGAATTTGGTGCAAAAATGAATCCTTAGTAATTCTTTGAGAAATTTCTTCATTGATATTCTCCAGCTTGCGCCTTCGAGATCTTTCACTACATCCGTCAATTGGTTTTGCTGGTCGACCCTTTTTTCCACTTTCGTTGGCAGTTGTAGATGCACTCTCAAAAATAAGTTCCTTTATTAACCAGTCTTGGTAACGTTTGTACATCTTTGCCTTGCTATGAGAGCATTCAATGTACCGTCTTTTCAAATTCGATGCAAAATTAGTAATTTTTCCTTTGTGCATTTCAATGTCTTCTAGGTTACAATTCTTAAAGAAGTCGTTGCTCACTATGTACAAATTACATCGTCTACATCATTTCGTTGAAAATAAATATCGGCCAGATCTCTGTAACAGTACTTAGCCATTGCACAAATTGTAATGAATAATAATTGTGGAAACATTATTATAAATACTCTTTCTTGCAATTATGTAAAATAAAAATTTTTACCTTTTATTAACACTTTTAAAAGCATAAAAAACCCACACCCTAACCCCTTTTAAAAGGTGAAGCATACCTGCTCATATCTTAAAGGGCTATGTCGCAATAGTTTTTTTACCATTTACAAATTTTTATCTTTTATTACCACTTTTAGAAGCATAAAAAACCCAAACCCTGACCCCTTTTAAAAGGCGGAGCATACCTGCTCATATCTTAAAGGGCTATGTCGCAATAGTTTTTTTTTTACCATTTACCTGTTATATAAATTGTTTCCATTATGTCAGGTATTTAAACTATATAACTCTAATTCAGACTATTAATGTTTTTGAAAGATACCTATGTAAATGTACCTGTAACAATTAAGCGCATTATATCTCAACCCTCTTTTATAAGTATAAAACAACTCCTGACAACTCTACCGACTTGCAAAAAAATACACAGCGGTGCACCGGTACCAACTTTTGTATTCGTAACACTCAGACGGACGGACGGACATCGATTACCGATTCAGAAAGTGTTTTTGAGTCGACCCGTATAATAAAAGATGGATAAAGGTCCAATATTTATGGCAGTTACAAACATCACCTCAAACTTAATAATATCCTAACCGCATAGTGGACAACTTTTGTATTCATAATTTTTGCAGAAAATATCTAACCTTGGGTCAGAAAAATTGTTCTAGTACACACGGGCGGAAACTGGCGGGTGTATAATGGGGTATAGAAGTATAGGGGAGCGTTCGGGCTATAGAAGAGTGCATGATTTTTTCTGACTGCTTTTGACTGGCAGGAGTTATGCTCTATTAAGTAGGAGATTTTCGGAAAATTTGGACCTTTTTTAAAAAATTTTTTTAAAATTTCGGAATGACTCAGTGATTTTGTATTTTTACAAAATTTATTTCACTTCAAAATCTGTTAAATCAAAAACGTTACAGTCATTCAAAAATAAAAATTTACAAAGAAATTTTTAATTTTAGCAAAATACTGAGAAAGCCCATTTTCGAAGAGCCTGTTCGCTGTGATATAGTTGAGATAGAGTCGCAATTTTTTGGCTCCCGAGGTTTACTAGTATTTACTTTCAAATGAATAACACAACTTAAAAATCGGTAACAAAAAAAAAATGATTTTTGGCCGCCTTCTCAAAATATGGTCCACTGTGCGGCGCCTTAGATATATAGGGCAAAGTTTCTTCGATAACCTGGGCTGCATAGTAGACGTTCCACTCAGCGGACTTCTTCAGGGAATCTGGCTGGTTCAGGAGGGATGTATAACGGAAGAAAGGGGTTTTTTTTCACTTGTTCTTTTCTTTTCATTTTCCATACCCTCTTTTCTTTTAATTTTCCATTCCCTTACACTATATATATCTGCACTCTTTAATCTCCCTTTCTATCTCTACTTTCCGGCATTTTTTAAAGGACCCATCGGTTCTAACCTAATAGTAATCCAATTCAGAATTTGTAGTAAAAGTTTAATAAAAACCAAATTTATAACTATAATCTGTGACGTTTCTGTTTACGAGGTCATAGATAAATGTTCTGTAATTTGGATTTAAATAGGCAATCATGTGTAAAACATTGAGAAAGGCAGTAATTGTCGCGAAAATTAATTTTTGGCATCGATTTATAAGTCCTTCCTAAAACAGTAAAAAAAACTCACGTATTATGAAACAGTTTGATTATTAAAAGCAGTACTTAGAAAATTTTCCTAAATTTGTTTGTTATTTCATTCATAGCAATTTTCGTAAATAGAGCGATGTGTTTGAGATTATATGAAATTTAATTTTTAAATTGATTGATTTTATAATAGCTTTGTGTTTAATCGAGCCTTAACAATAATTATTGCAAGAATACTCACAAATTTAAATTTATTTCGAAAAGCTAGAAATTAACGTTTTAACATTGATTTTGGTTTTAAGTTAAAATTTTATTTTTATGTTTTCGAAGCATCCACGAAATCTTTATTTACTTATTTTTGAAGTAAATTTAAGTAAGAAAAAACATGTTAAAAAACATGTTCGAAATTTAAGTGTGAAAAATGTTTTTTAATATTTTTATTCTAATAAAAACCAACGAAAATGGTAATTGAAAGTCCGTCCAATTTTTGAATAAATGTACTCAAAAAATACGAGAACAAACGAAAATGGTAAATTGAAATCTGTTAAATTTTGTAGTAATTAAACCAAAGTTAATAGCAAATTTTAAGTTTTATAAATTTCTGTAATATTTGTGTTCCAATAAATCACGAAAAAGGTATCTAAGAATTTGCAAAATTTTGTAACAATTAACCCGGAGAGTTAATAAAAGTTTTCAACATTTGGTCTCATGCATAAAACTTGAGCTTGAACTCGGACTCGATTTTTTGAATAAAAGTTGCCTGTCGTATGCATAATAAAATTTGATGTATTTGCTTTTACTCACTGCTCACGTTTGATCTCGTCTTGCTCAGTTTGAACTCAGTTAGATGAACTTGTGCTCATTTTCATATGCATAAAAACAAGCTTTTGCTTTCTTTTGTGAGCTGTTGCTCAAATTTTGTTGAGCCTGCCTTATAGTTGACTCGCGTACACTAAAAAGGAATCATGGCTGAATATTTTGTGCCTCAAAGAAATACCAAATGTTATCAACAGCGTAAAACAAATTTAGCAAGTGAGGATAAAAAATTATACAGGTTTGTATTCTTAATTATTAATTTTTTTATTATATAATTAATAATAAAATGATAAATACATAGTCTTGATGATAGTAGTATCTGCTGGTTGGCTAATTACTTTTTTGAGGGGTCAGAAGAAACACGTGGTGGTGCCCTCAGCAACATTGAAAAAATCGACTTTATTTAAGATTTTGTGCAGATCCTGGATTCCAAAATGGTATAGCCATAGATATTGGAGTCCATCAATCAACTGTGTCGCGAACTACTGCGAAAGTTGCGAAACTTACATCTGCCAAAGCAAGCGAGTGGATAAAATTTCCGAAAGATGCAGATAAAATTAAAGATGCTCAAATAAAATGGCAAACAAATTATTGCTTTCCATTATCAATTGGAGTGATTGATTGTACTCATATAAAAATTAAAAAAACCCACAAATCAAAGCGATGAGTATATTTGTAGAAAAGGCTTCCACTCTATAAATGTGCAGGCAACTTGTGATGGAAAAGAACTTTTTACAAGCGTTGACAAATCCTGGCCTAGTTCAGTTCATGACTCACGCATCTTACGAAACAGCGAGGTATGTAGAATAATGCAAAATGCAACGAACGATGCATTACTCTCGGGGATGAGGGCTATGGAATATGCCCATGGCTAATGACACCATTCCGGAACCCAACAACTGAAATAGAAAAAAAAAATCAACAAAGTGTTTACAAGGGAACGTGTCATTATAGAATGGTGTTTTGGGCAATTGAAGCAAAGATTTTCGATACTTCAATATAAAATTCGTGTATCGACAGAGCTAGCGCCTCACGTAATAGCCAGTTGTTTCATTTTGCATAATATAGCTAAATTTTTAAAAGACGTTTATATCCTTATCAATGACGATTACAACAATAATGATGTATGGCAATTAAGAAATGATATCGAACAACAAACAGCAAGAATTTCAGAAGCTGGAAAAAACAAAAGGAGGATGATCGCAAATTTATTATCGAATTAGTTTATAATAAAAATAATATAAATGAAAATATTTAATTTTTTTTTGGTTTATGAAAATAATAAAAGTAAATACAATTCACTTTTTTATACAAAAATAAAATAAATGTAATTCATTATTTAATTTATAAAAATAATAATAATATATGTACAAAAATATAATTCTCTTTTTCACGTAAAATTAATATAAATGTAATTCACTTTTAGGCATTAAATATTAACGGTCTAATTCATAAAAAAACTTTATTTTGCCTCTAAAGTATACTTTTGTTATAACACGGATTTTCTCTTATAAACCATTATTAGAAAACACTATTCATAAACATGTAATAACAGAAAATTAGCTATTAAACGATTCATTTGATTTATAGTTTTGTGGTGGCAACACTAGTCCTCTGTAGTTGTCAGTTTGTTGGTAGTGATGAATAAAATAAATAAATCATCTACTCGGTAAGTGAATAATATTTTTTTTATTTTCTTTTATATTAGAAATTATTTTAATTTTTGAAGAAAAATAACTTCACTTTAATAAAGGAACAAAAGATATTTGTAAACAAATGATAATAATATAAAAAAAAAATAATTTTTTACACATATTTGTTCGACGTGGTAGTAAATTTAGTCGAATAACGAATATGGCGTAGCAAATTATCAACACTGGTTTGTTTTGAATTAATTTTTATTTATATGTGAAAAAATATCAATTGATTTTCAAAAAGTATCAATTGTATTTCAGAAAACATCGATTGAATTTCAGAAAATATCAATTGAATATCAGAATTAAAAAGTACGGAACAAGTGGAGTTTAGGGGTAACGCTCCGATTTTATTTTTTTTTGGGGGGAAGTAGGGGCTTTTGGGGTGATTCTGGGAAAGTATTTTTTTCGGCGGTCGAGCCTATTTCCCTAGTTATGGACTTCCGAAATTTTGGCATGGACTTGTATATAACTGTGTTATTTAGCATCGGATTTCAGCGATATATATATCATTTGAAAGCTTACTTGAGTGCCTTTTATTTGATATTTTTAAATTTAAAATCTATTATGGACTTCCGAAGTTTTGACATGGACTTGTATATAACTGTGTTATTTAGTATCGGATTTCAGCGATATATATCATTTGAAAGCTTACTTGAGTGCCTTTATTTTGATATTTTTAAATTTAAAATCTATTAACCCGTTATGAACCTATTTCAAATTTTGTATTATTGTAATAGAGTTTTTTCTTAAAAATGGAAATATCTCGTAAAGAGACATATATCATGTGTGCTTTTACGTAAACTGAATAAAATCTGGGTCCACTAGCTTCATTTTGATATATATTTCTACCTTTTACCCTTTCAGGACCGGATATATTACGGAATTTACCTACACTTTTTAGTTTTTTCGAAATATATATTCCTATTTTTTATCAAAAATTTTCATAATGTCATGAAAATATATTTGTTAGTGGGTTAATTCCTCTATATTTTTTTAGTTCTTTTTAAGCGCCGCAGGAAAATTTTATCAAAAATTTTCATAATATTTTGAAAACAGTAGTTAATAGGTCGAAATATATATCAAAATGAAGCTAGTGGACTCAGCGTTTATTCAGTTTACGTAAAACCATACATGATATATGTCTGTTTACGAGATAATTCCATATTTAAGAAAAAAAACTCTATTACAAAAATACAAAATTTTAAATAGGTTCATAACGGGTTAATAGATTTTAAATTTAAAAATATCAAATAAAAGGCACTCAAGTAAGCTTTCAAATGATATATATATCGCTGAAATCCGATACTAAATAACACAGTTATATACAAGTCCATGTCAAAACTTCGGAAGTCCATAACTAGTGAAATAGGCTCAACCGCCGAAAAAAAAATATTTTCCTAGAACCGCAATAAAATGTTTTATAACTGGTAAGAATTTGAAACTGATTGGGGAGTAGCCCCAAAACTCCACTTAAGCCAAAAGTAATTTACCCCACAATACCGAAAAGCTATTATTGTTTCTATTAGTGATTTGGAGTCACAGAAAATGTTTGCCAATATTTCAACTTATTTTTAATTCACCGGAAAATAAACTATCAAGGGCAGACCTTAATGGTAAGAAGATGAGGACTTCATTTTAATTAGCTACAATATAAAAAACTAGAAGTTGTAGAATTTGTTATACTTACCAATTCTTGCAATTAAATTAATCAAATTCATTTTTTTTATTTATTTAAAACAGATTTATCTATTTTTTATTGAAATAATAACAAAAATTGTAATTTTATTTTAACTAGACCAATTAATGTAAATAAACATTGAGAAGTGTCATTTTATTAAAGGTTTAAAGTAGGGTAAAGCCTACAATAAAAATTTCTTATTTAACAAACGTTTTTTAAACGTTTGATACGCTATTTTGTGTTTATGAATACTGTTTTTCCGATTGTTTCTTATTAACAGCTTATTAAGATGTTAAAAAGTGTTTATGAATTAGACTGTAATTAATAACATATTAATAAAATTCAAAATTCATGGAACTCTAAGTTTCCTTCCACAAGTTTTTCTTGCAAAATCTGCATTTTTGTAGAAAGCATTTTGTTTTGCAAAACAGGCCTCTGCAGACTTTGAAAATTCAACTCCCTTGTCTCATCAGTTTCATAACGACTCAAAACTGCTGTTGACTTTTTGTTAACCTTTAAAAATAAACAATATATAGCAAAATGTAAAATAAAAAAAAAAAAATTACACGTTGATCATCGTTATCAGTGCAGCGGCGCTTTCTTTGCTGTTTTGCTACTGATGTTGCTGTTGTTTTTGTTTCTGATGTTGTTGTTGCTGATGTCTCTTCTCATGTATCAAACGTACAGTTGTCATCATTGGTTCCAAGAGAGAGATGAACTGAAAAAAATAAACGAAGTGCGAAATCAACAACAAAATTTGAATTCGATAACGGTACACTTACCTGGAAGTTTGTTTGCTGAGTGATTAGAATTAACACAAAGCAATTGTGACAAATCAGTTTCCCAGTTTTTTAAAATAATTTTTTTATTGCCTGTTTTATTCATGTCTATTTTATTTTTTATGCGACATTTCATGATAGCTATTTTTTATTATATTTTTCCCCGTTAATTCAATGCCAAATTTTTGCTTAATTTCTGTTACACATGTTTCTATTGTTTGTTTTTTTTTATTTTTAATGCTTGGTAATTGACTTTTTTCTAGTAAATATTTATTTTGTTTTATTTTTTCTACTAAAACTTTAGAAATGTCTTCAGTTTCTATTTTATTATTATTGTTTGATTCTACTTCTACTTCACTTTCACTTGACGACATGTTTGCACTTCAATAACAATTAGACGTTTGATCTCCCTTTGCTCAAGTAATCCCAATTGGCTTGAACTCATTTTTATGCATACGAAATTGAGCAAAAGCTATTGCTGTTTGATCGAACTCGACTTACGAGCAATTGCTTACCTGACTCAACTCAGCGCTTTTACTCGTTTTTATGCATGAGACTCATTTCTTTCACTTGCAGTGCTAGATCGTAGTATTCGTTTTAAAATTTAAATGTATGCTTGAAGTGTTGCAAATAATTATTGTGGTTATAATTTTCTCTTCATATATGTTTGATGTTCACTAACCCGATATGGTATTACATGTATTTTCGTTTTTATTTTATTGAGTGAAAAAGTTATAAGCAATTATTATCTTCAAACACGTTTGATGTATGCAAAAACACGACACATAAATATTGTGAGATTGTTCGGTTCAAACATGTTTGATGTTTGATGGACTTTATAAGGCCCAATTCACACCACGATTTTTGACGACGTTGTTTTTCTTAATTCCCTTTTCAAGCTGCTACCAAAAACGTATTGCATTCATACGATGATTTTTAATTTCACGTTTTTTTTTAAATCTGCTTTTGTTTATTTTTCGTATTAAGAAAAATATCAAAATATATGAATTAATCTAAATTCAAATTATCGTTTTTATACCCTATACCACTATGTGGTTTGGGTATAATTACTTTGTGCTGCTGTTTGTAACTACCAAAAATATTTGACCTAGACCCATCTTTTATTATACCGATCGACTCAGAATCAATTTCTGAGTCGATGTAGCGATGTCCGTCCGTCCGTCCGTCTGTCTCACAGTGCACTGTGGCCGAAATCGCGATTTTAGCGGCAAAAAATACTTCCCGACAAGCTAGCTTCACCAACTTTGTTGTGTAGACTTCTAGTGAGAAAAAATTCAATTTTAGAAAAAATGGGCGGGCCACGCCCCCTTTTTTAAAAGTAAAGGCAAATAGTACTTCCTGGCAAGCTAGCTTCACCAAAATGGTTATACGGACTTCTACTGACAAAAAAGCCACTTGAGAAAAAAATGAGCGGTTCACGCCCCCTTTTCATCTGCTTCTAATTCCAATGAATAATTATTTAACGACTCTAAGCTAACATCGGAATCAGAACTATAATTGCAGCTGGAGGCTTCTTGAGATGTCGAAGGTAATAGCAGTTCTGGTGGTAATTCAGGCATTTTAAAAAGATCAATTACTTCTCGAGGAAACGGAAGTTTTTCTGAACTATTTGTACGTTTTTGCAAACATAAGCTTGAAATATACGGGTCAGAGCTATCCATAGCTCTATGATACATGTCAATTACCTTGTGCACTCTTGAATCCTTTCGAGCGTGACCAGTTCGATCTTTTTTATAATATTTGTTTCGCGCCTCAGATGCATTTTCTGCAAGGCAACCTATTCCATTTTCGCTTCAAAATTAGGAGAATCAAAGTTTCTTATAGATCGAAATTGCTTTGGACCGGCATGACAGATGGGGCATTGCTGTGCACTTTTAGTTTCTGTCAACATATTTAAGACTTTCCCATCTATTAATGTCATATATAATTTATATTTTACTTCAAAGCATGAACTAATAATTGCTCATAGTCTCCTTGCTGGGAAGCTAATTCGGAAGCTAATTTCCTTTTATTTCTTTCGCAGCTATTATCATAAGTCATTTTTGGTCGCCCGATAGCATAATCTTTTTCGGTATAAAAAAATTGTTTCTCGACCCAACCATTCCTTAATATATTTTCTAAATGTTTTCTCATTTCTGGATTGTTTATCCCATTTTAGTTTAATAAAATTAGATAAGTTCCGAGCTTTAGTACATATTAATTTACTTAATTCACTGTCAATTTCGTATGGAATCTTTCCTTCTATGTAATTCGAAACATTCCTGTTGTTTCTCAACCAAAAGTGAAATATTTCAGAATTTTTGAACCTGAGTGTTCATTAGCAGTCAAATGCATACACTTTTACCATGACATAAAACTTGAGTTCTGTACAAATAACCACATGTAAATAGTTCCAATGACACTTCATGACATTTTTAGTTTTACTCTACGAAAAACGATAAAATTCTTCAGAATTTCACAAAAAAATTCACACAAAAAACCACCAAAATAAGTACGAAATACAAACATTTAGCAAACTATATTTGTATATAGTAAAAATACTCACCTCGACTATTAGATCTCATATTTACAAAGTTTTTTTTACAAGAATATATTACTAAAAAAACAGTTTTTAATTTTATAAAAATTTTGCTGCTTCACTTGTATTAACACGTACTAAAAAATATGTAAACATTAACAGCTGTTTGTACATAAACAGGGTTGCCAACAGTAAATTTTTTTTTTAGCTTTTTCTTATCAATATGTTGGGTATTGAACACCATCAAAAAAATTGTAAAAATTTAAAGTTGAAAAATTGACTTTTTGTCGCTAAAATCGCAATTTCGGCCATAGTGCAGTGGCTGAAAATCGTTTTTCATTGGCCAAAATTCTGTAACTTTAGAACCGATCAAAATATTTAAGAAACTTTTTTTTAATGGATAGATATTTAGTTCAGCTTGACTCAGTTTAAATTACATTAAAATTTATTAAAGACTTTTTAAGGAATTCTATGTTAAATTTGAACTTTTAATTTTTTTTAACTTTTAGAGTGAAATATGTGTTTATTATTTTTTTATTTACAAAAAAAATTTAATAGAGGGTGATTTTTTAAGAGCTATAGGAAAGTTTACCAAAAAAAAAACACATAAAATTCAGAAAAATGCATGAAATCTTTATTTGAATCGATAGTACGGTCCATATAATTTAATGTTTGAAGATTATTTCATGCAAATGTTGACCGTGACTGCGCCTCAAATGGTCCATCCGCTTAGTCCAATTTTGGCATACTCTTTCCAACATTTCGGCCGGTATCTCACGAATAAATGCTTCAATGTTGTCTTCCAATGCGTCAATTGAAGCGGGATTGTCTGTATAGACATGAGCTTTAACATAGCCCTACAAAAAATAGTCTAAAGGCGTTAAATCGCACGATCTAGGCGGCCAATTGCCCGGGCCCGAACGTGAAATGAAATGTTCACCGAACTCGCCTCTCAATTAGTCCATTGTTGCGCGTGCTGTGTGGCATGTGGCACCGTCTTGTTGAATCCACATGTTATGCAAGGCTTCACACCTAAATCCTTCCGCAAAATTTTCCACGTTGTTGAGTAACAGAGGCCCAATTGCTGCGCACGGCGACGAATCGATAATTGATACTCATCATTAACACTGGCCGATACAGCTGCGATATTTTCTTCAGTTCGCACTCTACGTAAGCGTGTTGGTGGTTTAATGTCCAACAATGTAAATTTGGTGCGAAATTTAGTCACAATAGCCCGAATAGCCGCTTCAGTGGTCGATAAACTGACCATAAAATGGAAGAAGCGCGCGATGAACTTTCTTAACAGAGCACGCATTTTGATAATAAAATTCTATAACTTGCAAGCGTTGTTCGTTTGTAAGACGATTCATGGTTAAATTATAGACCAAACTGAAGATGTTTAACAATGAAACAAAACACGAAACGTGCGTCAGATGTTTAAACCAGTGTTGCCAAAAAGATAATAGCTAAAAAATCACCCTTTATTTGGATTTTAATAATAATTATAAATATTTTTTGTAATAATGGTATTTTTTTAATGTTACACTCAAAAAAATTTTTACGCTAAAAAAAAATAGTAAAATCAACTGGAGATTTTGCTGTTATTACTATTTTTTGTTGTCAAATTTGCAAATTTGCTTACACTCAAAGAATATTTACACTTAAAAAAAAAAACGTTAATAATATTATCTAAAAATCTTGCTATTACTGCCGAAAAATTTATTATTTTTTGCTGTCAAATTTGATAATTTTTAAAAAACATTTGAAAAATAAAAACTGCAATAGATTTTAATTGCATTTGTAACAATGGTAGGTTCTGTATATTATTATTTTATACTAATACTATGTTTTTCGTACTTAAATAACAATGAAGGCCAATTATAGTTATTATTCGTTTGACTCAAATATTGATTGCAAATATTCCATATTTTGTTCTGTGTTATTTCTGTCCTTTAGTAGTTTTTTGACTTCTTCATTTAAATCCCGATGTTCCACTTTACATTGATTTCGAATACTGGAGATGAACGGATCTGACGTTGCCAATAATATATTAAATAGATTTTAATTTGTGGAATTTTTCTAGTATTGTGCTCTCTATAAAATCTGTAATCCTTATTCCTTTTTTTCTGAGCCTCCTCTGGTAGATCTCCAAGTGGCACCAAATGATATTTAATGACATCTCCTCCATGATAAAGGATTTTGTGAACTGTTGCAGACATATTTCTCCATGGGTAGTTGGTTGTATATATTTTTGCAGTTTGCTTAGCATAATCTTCAAATTTTCTAGAGTCAATTTCTTCATTGCACGCAAGTAGTTCTTGGATTATTTTAAATCTGAAAATAAGGTTTAAATCCACTCCTGTTATTTCAGATGCTGTTTCTGGATCTGAAAAGAATCTTCTTGCGGTATTGCCATCATTTGTATTGCTTGACCCTTGTTTTGGCTGATCTATAATCAATCCAAATTTGCGATATTCAATTTGAACATGTTTCTTTTTTGAAGTTCTTAACACTTTGTTGGTTTCGTTGTTTCTTATTGATCCTAAAGACCCGAAATCCAAATCATCATTGATTTTTAGTATGTGTTCCATAAGTCGTATTCTTTCATGTAGTTGTCATAATCCAAATTCATATGCATCGGTATTATCTAATGATTTTGTCGGGATTTGGTTTAATTGGCTTGATGTTGCTTGGCATATAATGCAGCTGTATGCAGCCTTCGTGTTATTCAAAGCCTGACCTTCTTTTCCATTTATCATTGTCAGCACTAATTGGTAGTTTACTTCAATTTGCTGCCCATCTAACTGTAATTGTAATGGCTGTAATGTTGCAATTTGGGCCTTGATATCACTAAATTCTTTGTTAATGGCATCATGAGTCTCTTTTTTGAATTCAAATTTGATTGGCCTGCAGTATTTCGTAGAAGATGGTGTCTCATTTTTCCAAATATCCATTGTCGAATGATCTGAATATTCCAAAATCTTTTTCAATCGCAATGGTACAACTGATACCATGATTCCGAAATATTTTACCACACACACTTGTTTGTTTTGTCGCAATCGCACGCAATCTGAGCTGAATATATTGCTGTTTTTTTAATTTCAAATCCAGAAATAATGCTAATGCCTCCTCATTTGTGAACTGTTTTGCATCGCTCGGAGTTGGTATACTTTTAAGAATCCGTTTTGTTCCCACTGAACTAGCTTTAACAACTTTTTCAATGATATCCACTTCTGTTAATTGGTTCTGTCATCGTAATTGATGTAGGAAAGGTCCTTTTATATTTGTTCAACCAATTTCATCGTTAACATCTTTAAGTTTCCGCCTCTTAGATCTATCGCTGCAGTTGTAAAATAATTTGCGTGGTCTTCCAGCCTTATCTTGCTTTGCTGTTTCTGCACCGACAGTAAGTTGGCCTTCTAACCAGCTTGCACTTTTTATATAAAAATTTTGTTTAATGTAGCTTACTTATTTGGCGAAATTAGATAATTGCTCTTGTATTTGGGTGCTACACGAATTTAAGTTTAAGTTTATTTTAACGTAACTAAGAACATCTCCTGGTTTTTGTTTCTAAAATACTCTTCGGCCAGTTCTTTATAAATGAAGCTCTCCATATTTTTCTGAATATTTTTATTTGCGACTGTTATTACTGAAATATATTAGAGCAATTGAGCTTGTATTAAAATGTCGCTTTCTTATAAGCCTTCTCATAAGCCATCATACTATGTTTCTAGGTAAAATAAAAAGGTAAGAAAATGACATTAGTGCATTACTACCTAAAATAATATATTAAAAACCCACTATGCAAATGAATTACCTGTGTGTTTTTTTTTACTACTTGCATTAGTGCATTGTTAGGTAAAATAAAAGGTATACAAAAAGCTATGATAATAATAAAAAACCCAGGTTACTAATGAATTACATCCTCTGTGTATTGACATTCTTACTTACAAATATAATTTGGTAATAGAACAAATAATGACTATTATAAGCTATAAATACCTAAAGCACAAATTTAATACATCATTGTATACGAGTCCTTATAGGCCTGTTTAAATTATCATAATTTGAATATTTTTAAAGTAATTTAATTTAAATTAAAAAAGTGTTCTACCCCCGGGTCGTCACGGGTACAAAAGTATATATAGACTTAATGAGAATACCTTCACCTTTCTCCGGGTGGTATACGTTTCTTGTTCCCTTTTGTTTCCTAGAAGTTATATTGCAGTAAAGCTGAAATTTGAGAAAAATATAGTCGTTTCATAAATATTTCATAACGCCCCTAATATTAAACGGTAGGCTGTGACCACTCACAACAACTAAAGTCTATAATCCTACCAACTAAGACAATTCTTAGTCATAGGCTCCATATAGAGCTGCTTCCCGATCTTCACTTAAATTTATCAAAAACAAATATATTCCACAGATTTTTCTCACATTTGGTTTGTATATATTTTTTCAAAATATAAGTGACTTTACCAAGTATGGTCAGGATCGGTCCATTTTTCGACATAGTCCCCATAAAAATATAGCACCCGATATGAGCTTTTTCATATCTGCAGCCAAAAAAATTAGTAACAATGCCACTCAAATAAAGTTTATGCTTATTTTCTATATCCGATTAGTTGGACCGGAGAGAGAGGATCTCCTAACCATAGTTTAGGGTATCGTATATTCGGTCTAAGCCGACTATAATTTTCTTGTTATTTTTCAATTGAATTTATTTATTTGATAAATATTATTTATATTATTAGAATATCTAATCAAATAGTAGAACTTGTCAATATTTAAAAGTTTTAGGTTAAAACATATCCATTTTAAAGAAATTATGCATATAAGTTAATTATACACGATTCATTTGTTGGTTTATACTTGAAATGGCTATTCTTTATTTTGTCAAAAGGTTTTATTAAACTAATTGTGCTAACAATGCACTTTATTAAAAGTAAAAATTTATTCAAGATTGGCCAATCATAAAATTGCCTAAATATACGCTATTGTAATATGATATTTAAAATAAAATAACAATGTGTTGATATTGCAATAATTTCGATTTAAAATTTACTGTGAATTGGCCAATCATAAGACAAAGAAAAAAAATGCAAAATAGGAAAAATAAATATTAAGGGGGTTCTGCAATGCACAATAAGTTCCCTTAAAACATTAGGGGTATTGCTGTTATCGTGCACACGTTAACTCCTCCCCCTTTAAACGTCGGGACATCCCTGTTTCGACCTGATCTCTTTTATTATGTCCTCCACACCAATCATCGCTTCCTGTTTGCACTTGTGCTGCACGTAATGGCTCAACCAGATGATGACAGGTATCAGTATGATGAATGAGACCAGGGCAATTCTATGCGTGAACGTGTATTGTTTGAGTCCCTCTATGTAGCTTATGGTTTCCAAATTCAACTTATGAATGTATGGGAGCGTCAATAAGTCCTCATGACCCATTTTTTTAATGTTTAAGGTTTTCGGGGGGTGTGGTAGTAGGTTTCTCTTCCATGATTGGGGTTTTCTATACTGGGTATTATTTATGGTTACGTTATTTGCGAATGCAACCATTAAGGTCCCATTTACCCTTATCGTCTCTCCTTCCGACACGTTTGTGTCATGCACGTTATTCAAAAGTATTAATCCGTCAGCCACCCATTGTATCGAAGGAATGTTATCTGCCGATTGTGTGTGACAGGATGCTGCATTTTCGTTCAAAAGTTGAGAGAGGCAGGTATTAATGGTTTCGCGGCAAATTTTTGTTGTCCCAACATTGATGCAATCTGTTACCGGGAGAGTATAATCGTGGCATTTCGAGGCTTGATCTACTTCCAATCTTATAATGGAGTTATTATGCATTACAGGGTATACTTTAATATACTCACAAAAATTTTTAAAAATTGGAAATTTTATAACAGAATAGATCATTGATTCGTTTTGAAAAATAGATACATTACTCACTCTTAATCTATCATTTATGCTAACAGGTATCATTTCCGATTCGAATTGTCTTTTAAAATCAATGTTATCAAGTATGGCGGGGTGTATAATATTTTCCCTTGCCAAGATTATTGATAATGCTAGATTATTAAGAAATGAAATTATTTCACCGTTTCTCATGGATACGAGTTCGAACAAAACCAAATCATCCTCTCCAATGGCATTGCTATGTCTATAATTTTGTATTACGTTAACTCTTTCTGTCAGTTCGTTTATTCTGTCCTGTATAGCTGAGTTCACTATCGTTTGTTTTTGACCATTTTGGATCAATAAGTCTTCTCGAGCCATAAGTAGTTCCATGTCGTTGTGGTCAGGTGTACCCGCTACAAATTTCAAAGCGGATCCCAGAAAGTCGATGGATCTCGCAGACCGTCTGTTTACATGCAATGTCTCTAATAATCTACGAATTTCCCTTGTCTGCTCCCGCACCATCCCGGTCTCTCTTGGGTCGGATAGGTTGGCGAGAAGATTCTCGCTCTCTTTTACTGCTAGTTCGTAGTCTGTCAGGTTCGTCTGGTGTACCAGGAAATCACAATGCCTATATGTCGCGACCTCGCCATCGGTGATGGCCATAAAATATGAGTCCGAATAATCAATAACCTTAGGTGATACACAGGATATCAGGGTGAGAAACAGTCTAATAAAAAAGGAGAGGGAGAAGAATGAGAAAAATGAGAAAGAATAATAAAAAAAAATTCGGTAAATGTAAAAAATAGACAAAAAAATTATCTTAGATTGTCCTTATGGACCTTTCGTCCACCTATCAGTACGGTAGTCCCCAGGTCTTGTTGAACAATACCCTGCACAAAGAATTTGTCGAATTTGTTACCGAGCCGTCTATTGCGTTTGATGAATACAACATCACCAGGTTGATATTTCTGCGTTGCCGTATTTCTATTATATCTCTCCAATATTTTATTTTGTGCCGCCATTAAATGCTCCTTAATGTCCTTTAAGGTGTTTCCATTAAATTCGTTTAGGATGTCCAATGGCTTCCTTCCGGTCACAGAGTGCACCGTATCATTGTACTTGATCGTGGATAATAATATTAATTCGGCAGTATCGTTTATGCTCTGTTGGGCCTTAACGCACCGTGCTATTTCTAAGAGCGTGGAATGGAATCGTTCCACTTGGCCGTTACTCGTGCTGTGCATCGGTGGTGTAAAAAATTGTTCCGTTCCGAAATGATCCCTAAGGAAAGTAACGATAGCACTTGATTGGAATGATTTTTCATTATCTGAGACCAATATCTTCACTTTCCTATATCTGTTCATAATCTGAAACAAGGCCGTCTTAATATCTATACTAGATCTAGAAGCTATTGGAATCACAATTGCAAATTTCGAGAATTTGTCTATGCAAGAAAGGAAGTGCTGTTTATCAGTTATAATTATGTCAATATGCAATATCTCCCCGGGGTCACTGGGGATGGGTGTTTCAGTCATCACTGCTTTTTGTGGCTTCCTTTGGTATTTATTTTCCTTGCAGATCTTACAATTAGCTATGATATATTTAAGTCTTTTCTTTATACCAGGAAAATAATATTCATCAATTATTTGTTGGAAATTCTCATGCAACGATCTATGCGCTCTGTTGTGTTCGTTGGTGACTATTTCCCATTGATCATCTTCTCTAATTACATCCATGACGAATTTTTCAGTATGTATGAATCGAGTGGATGGGAAACGGGAGATTAGACCATCCTGAAAATCCGCTAAAGTCGGGAGATCACACTGGATGGCATTTGTGCCGGTAGAGTCGATGACATTCGCTAACCGATCCAAAAGCTCGTTCACCGTGCTGTACGATATTGTATGTCTTATAAATCGCTGAAACAGGATTTTCTTATGTCCAGAGAACCGATCTCCCTTGGAGATTAAGATCTGGGTTTTAAATTGGTTTACGGGAAATTTTGTGGATTTCACAATATTTGTAGAAGAAATTTCACTATGTGCCGTCTGACCGTCATCATCCGACATTTGATTAATATACTGTCGGGAAAGAGCGTCCGCGACCACATTTTCCTTGCCTGGTTTGTAAAAGAATTTCGGAGAGAATTCTTCTATGAATGCTCTCCATCTCTTCATTTTTGAATTCGGATTTTTATCAGATATTGCGAATGTAAGTGGTTGGTGGTCTGTATAGATATGTATTCCACTTATTCCGTATAAGAAATGTCTGAGGTTTTTTAATGCCCACACTATGGCGAGTAACTCCCTTTCGTTTGTAGCATAATTTGCCTCGGCTGCGGAGAGTGTTCTTGATATCATCGTTATGGGCCTTCCATTTTGTGACAAAACGGCTCCCAAAGCGACGGAAGAAGCGTCTGTTGTAAGTTCAAATACCCTGTTGTAATCAGGATAGGCCAATAGAACATCGTCAGAGGCGATTATTTGCTTTAATTTTTCGAAGGCCGATAGAGCATCCTCGTCTAGGTTAATTTTAATGTTTCTGGAACTTTTTGCAGCCGTATGACCGTTTTCTCCCCTAAGGTATCTAGTCAGTGGTTTCGCGATCCTCGCGTAATCCCTAACAAACTTCCTGTAATAACCAGATAGCCCTAGAAAGGATCTAAGAGATTTCAAGTTTCTTGGAGCTTCGAAATCAAGAATAGCTCCCACCTTTTCGGGACAAGTCCTAATACCGTCCGTTGTCACGACAAACCCTAAAAAAGTTACCTTTGATTGAAAAAATTTTGATTTTGTAGATGAAATTCGCATTCCTGCTCTTTCGAGTTTTTGCATTATTGTGTTAATATGCCTTAAGTGGCTGTACTCGTCCGGTGAGTGAATGATGATGTCGTCCATATACACTTGGCATGTTTTTCCTACCTCAGCACGCAATACATCGTCGATGGCCCTTTGAAAAATACTTGGTGCGTTTTTCAGGCCGAATGGCAACCTACAAAATTCGTATTTGCCATTATTTACACTAAAGGCCGTCTTTTGCCTGTCTTTTTCATCAAGCATAATTTGATGAAAGCCAGACTTGAGCTCCAGAGTGGAAAAATATTTAGATTTTCCCAAATTTGCCAAGATCACTGAGATATCCGGCATTGGATATTTATCGCTAATAGTCTTTTCATTCAGTTTTCTAAAATCTATGACCATTCTATGGTTCGGGTTACCCTTCTCGTCAAGACCCTTTTTCCCTACAACATGCACTGGGGAATTATATGGTGATGTAGATTTTCTTATTATATTATCTCGCATTAGCGATTCTATTTCATTATTTATAAATTCCGACATCGAAGCTGGATATGGGTATGACCTAGTATAGATTGGTTCGTCAGTATTAGTCCGTATTTTTGCCATTACATTGGTGTTAAATGGTAATGATCTTTTTGCGTCTGCAAAGGCATTCGCATTCGATGCCAACATTTTCCTGAAATCTTCCCGGACATGCGTCGGTATTTCCTTTTCGTCCATTGTCATATGATTAACGTCGTGTCCATTTTCGTACAGTAGAGAATCATTTCCCTTTTCAAATTTCAGTGTGTTATTTCCTATGTCGACAACCGCTTGGATTTCTGTAAGGAAATCACAGCCTATTATTCCGTCAAATTTCCTAAGTGAAGGTAAGATATAAAATGTGGTTTTATAACCGTAAATTAGCATTTCGCATTTTTCCTTTATTTCGTTTGTCCCGTTTATTGAATTTACTTTAAAAGAGTGTTCTAGGGGAACAACTCCCTTTAAAAAGCTAAGTGGTTGGATAAAATTTTTCGTAGTTCCGGTGTCAATGAGCAGTTTCAGTTCCCTACCCTTAATCGTCTTTATAATAAAGGGTAAGAAAGGCTTTATTCTAAAAAATTCAGCTGTTCCCGGTCTTCATCTTCATCAAGATCCTGCTCGAAGAGTGAGCTTACGTCGTCACAATCCTGCGGGTCTTCTGAGTCCATATAATTGACTCTTTGATTCTTAGGGGAAGGCATAGATCTTCCAGAATCTTCATACCTACGCTTGCTTATATTCGGGTTATTTGGTTGCGAGATTTTTTGCGTCGGTGTGTGTAATGTAGGGCGTCTAAACATAGATGAACCGGGGTCTACATCCATGGGTGTGGATTTCGCCACTTCTTTTTGGTTAGTTGGATGTACGTATTTGTATGCGGGGTGAGTTGATCTGAAGTTAGCAGACTTTTTCTGATGAGCATAATTAGTTTTTGCCAAGTCACCAGCTGCAAAGATTCTTGCAAATTCTTGACGCTTTTGATCCGATTCCAGCTCTTGAGCGGTTGCTAGTGCTGTCGTCAGATCTACTGGTCGCGCAGAGAAGAGTATGTCACTCAAAGGACGGCGTAATCCTGAGATGAATACACGTAGTGCATTATCCCTAGCGCGTTCATTAAGTGCACTAGCTATATCTTCGTTATTGGAATAGCTCATTTTGTTCTTATTTATTATAAGGGTTAAATGTTCATCGACGGAGTCATAAAATTCTGTAATTGATTTATTTCCCTGTCTGAGAATGCTAAGTTCATTTTCTAACGCCTGCAGGGACCTCTTATCAGCGTAACATTGATCTAACCGAGCTATTATTGCTCTAAAATTTAAAATTGTATTAAATGCAGATAACTTGGCGTTAGCCGCACCGGTTATTTTATTACGGAAAATTCCCATGGCTACATAGTAATTTTCAGTACCCTCAGAATAATATTCCATAGCAAAATGGGCCGCCTCCCTCCAAGCAGGGTAAGTTTGGCCCTCGCCTCTAAATTCTGGTAAGGATTTCACTAAATCGAGGGAAGTCCCCCTGTTGAATTGTCCTACAGTCACGGGGTCGTATCGGTCTACCCTTGGTGTTAGATTCTCAAATTGTTGGGTCAATTCATTTACCTTTTCATGTAGTTCCCTAGTAATTGCTTCCACCGAGGCAGCGACTAAATCTACTATCTGTTCTTTGGTAAAACTTGTCATTTCAATTATTTTAAGTCAGTTATCGCAACAAATGCCAATAATACGAGCGGATAATTGGGAAAACACAATTTAATCTTTATTGTAAATTAAATAATTACCGAAAAAATTCGCGAGAACAAAACAAAAATACAACAAAAAAAAAATGGGAAAAATTTTACAATTCGGATCGCAAATGTACTTACAATTTTCTTATTAAATTCATGTGTTGTTTGGTTGTGGTTGCAGTTTCCAAAAATTTATTCAAATGTTGATTCGCTGTTGTCTCGTTACAGTTTCCAAAAATTTATTCAAATGTTGATTCGCTGTTGTCTCGTTGCAGTTTCCAAAAAAAAATTTATTCAAATGTTGATTCGCTGTTGTCTCGTTGCAGTTTTCAAAAATTTATTCAAATGTTGATTCGCTGTTGTCTCGTTGCAGTTTCAAAAAAAATTTATTCAAATGTTGATTCGCTGTTGTCTCGTTGCAGTTTTCAAAAATTTATTCAAATGTTGATTCGCTGTTGTCTCGTTGCAGTTTCCAAAAATTTATTCAAATGTTTCGTATTTAAAAAATTTTTTAAATATATATTTTTTTAATTTTTCAGGCTCTATGTCCTTTAATTTCCGCACTTCGGTATACTATGTACTACCTTTGTTTTACTTCAAAAAAAAAAATTTAGTTCTTCAGGTTCTATGTCCTTTAAAATTTTTTTTTTAAACAATTTTTCAGGGAATTTGCAAAAGAAAAGTTTTCAGGTTCTTTCTATGTCCTTTATTTTTAACTTTTTTTTTCGCACTTTGGTATGCTATGTACCACCTTATTTCACTTTTATATTTTTCTTCGCTCGGTATACTATGTACCTTTTTTTTACGCGTTGGGCGCCAGTTAATTATACACGATTCATTTGTTGGTTTATACTTGAAATGGCTATTCTTTATTTTGTCAAAAGGTTTTATTAAACTAATTGTGCTAACAATGCACTTTATTAAAAGTAAAAATTTATTCAAGATTGGCCAATCATAAAATTGCCTAAATATACGCTATTGTAATATGATATTTAAAATAAAATAACAATGTGTTGATATTGCAATAATTTCGATTTAAAATTTACTGTGAATTGGCCAATCATAAGACAAAGAAAAAAAATGCAAAATAGGAAAAATAAATATTAAGGGGGTTCTGCAATGCACAATAAGTTCCCTTAAAACATTAGGGGTATTGCTGTTATCGTGCACACGTTAACTTATATAAAATAAAAAATAAACAAAAATGTAAGCGATCCTTGGTCCACTGAAGTGGCCACTTCAAAGTACGAAACAGAATAAAATGTAACAAGAAACAAGTAGGAAAATTATAGTCGGTCTAGACCGACCATACGATACCCTATACCATGGTTTAGAGACCCTATCTCTTCGGTGCAACTAATTGAATATAGAAAATAGGCATACACCAAATTTGAGTGGCATTGTTATATTTCTTTTTGGCTGCAGATATGAAAAAGTTCATAGCGGATGCTATATTTATATGGGGACTAGGTTGAAATGTGGATCGATCCTGACCATATTTGCTAAAGTCACTTATATTTTGAAAAAATATATACAAACCAAATTTTAGAAAAATCTGTGCAATAATTTTGTTTTTTGATAGATTTAAGTGAAGATTGGGAAGCACCTCTATATGGGGCCTATGATTAAGTACTGTCCTATAGGTGTCGTTTTTGCACTACTGATTAACGGATATAATAAGCACATACAAACCCAATTTGGATGAGATCTATATGATAACTTGGACCTTATGGCAATTTATGTCGATTTCATAGGGGGCATATATATCGGGACTAGGTCTGAACATGGACCGTATTTCACCAATTTCAATAGCGTTCATCCCATGGTTGATGGAAGCTTATATACCAAGTTTCATCGAAATAGATTCATACTTGCGACCTGTAGTTTGATTACAAGGTTTACATGGACAACACAGAAGGACGGACATCGCTAAATCGACTCAGAAAGTGGTTCTGAGTCGATCGGTATAATAAACGATGGGTCTACGTCAAATATTTTTGGTAGTTACAAACAGCAGCACAATGTCATTATACCCAAACCACATGGTGGTGTAGGGTATAAAGAAATGAGTGTAAATGAGTGAAAAAAGTCTTGAAAAACAGAAATCGTGTCTTTTTGTTTACCCCTCTTGCTTCTCTACACCGTTCGCCTACAAACGAAAAAAGACGTCGTAAAATGACGTCGTCAAAAGTAAACACAGCCTTAGTCAGTATAACGATTTGCACACGTAACTTACATGTTTGATGGCTATTGCAAATTATGTGTCTAATTTGTATTTTTGCAGCAAATATTTGTACTTGAAAATTATGATAAAGGCAAGTTATAAACAAGTAAGAAAATTATATTCGGTCTAGACCGACTATACGATACCCGGTCCATCTAATTGAATATAAAAAATAAGCATAAACCAAATTTGAGTGACACTGTTATTAATTTTTTTGGCTGCAGATATGAAAAAGTTCATATCGGATGCTATATTTATAATGGGAACTAGGTCCAAAAATGGACCGATCCTGACCATATTTGTAAAAGTCACTTCTATTTTGAAAAAATATATATAAACCAAATTTGAAAAAGATCTCTGGAATGTTTTATTTTTTATTTATATAAGTGAAGATCGGGAAGCAGCTCTATATGCGGCCTATGACTAAGAATTGTCCTATAGGGATTATTTTTGGACTACTGATTAGTGGATGTAATAAACACATACAAACCCAATTTGACTGAGATCTATATGATAATTTGGATCTTATGGCAATTTATGTCGATTTGATAGGGGCCATTTGTATGGGGACTAGTTCTGAACATAGACCGAATTTCACCAATTTCAACAGCGTTCATCCTATGGCCAATAAAAGCTCAAATATCAAATTTCATCAACATATATTCATATTTGCGACCTGTAGTTTGATTAATATGTTTGCATGGAAACACAGACGGACGGGCGGACAGACGGACATACGGATGGACGGATATCGCTAATTCGACTCATATAGTGATTCTGAGTCGATCGGTAAAATAAAAGATGTGTCCAGGTCCAATATTTTTGGTAGTTACAAACAGCAGCACAGTTTGCCGTCATATGCGAAATTAAGAAACTAAAAACACAAATTTTTCAATTAGTTAAAAATGAGTTAAAAGTTCTCAAATTTATTTATTTAAATATATTACCTTTGTACAAAGTGATAATAAAAAAAATCGCCGGTTTATCGTTGTGGTATTGAAGAAAGCCAAAAAGAGACTAGACTAATTATTATTAGTTAAGGATGTAAGAGGGTGACAAACAATGTTTACAAGTACCGTTAACGGTTCTACTAGTTAGAATCTGTGTAAAAACTCCTAACAAAGATGTTAAAAAGTGGAGTTAAATAGATTCCAACTAGTTATTAACCCAAAAGGGGGTACAACTATGAAAATATGTACAAAAATTAAACATTTGTAGTCAAACATTGCCGGCCACCTTGCAGCATCCAGATATGGTGCAATAAACTTGGGATATATACTTAAATTCATATGATATAAGCTAGAGTGCTTTTAGTATTATTTTATTAATTAATTAATTTTTTTTTTCCAAAAACGCTTATAACTAATGTTTATTAGGAGGTCCAGTAGACCTGACCAGCATAGCCGTCTGTTTATTAAGAGGTCCAGGAGACCTGCCCAGAGAACTGGATGTTTATTAGGAGGTCCAAGGGACTTGACCAGTAAGGTTGGATGTTTTTTAGGAGGTCCAACGGACCTGAACAGCAAGGCTGGATTTGTTTTTTAGGAGGTCCAGCAGGGCTGGAGCCGTATTATCCAAGATAGCATCATCAAAAAATGTGGCAATGCGACCATAATTCTTAAGAGAAAACATAGGTTAACGACGAAGAAAAAATTACTGTTTTTAAGCGGGTAAAGGGACCAGCTTTGCGATATGTCGTCTTCCAATTCTATTCGCAGTGCCTACTTCTACCACCCTAATATGTCCGTCACTAACTGGGTAAACTTTTATGATGATAACTAATCTCCACGATGTTGGAGGTAATTGTTCATGACGAATTATGACTAAATCATTTTCTTGAATATTTCGATTCGGATGTTGCAGTTTAAAACGTTTGTGCAATGTCATCAAATATTCCTCTTTCCACCGTTGGCATAAATGCTGGGAAATTGCTTTCATTTTCCGAAACCGATTTATTAAGCTTAGAGGCGATCGTCAATTTTTGGTTCCGGGGGAGCGAGTATTGGCGAGCCAATTAAAAAATGACCGGGGGTCAACGCAACCGGTTCCTGAGGATTGTACATCATAGGACTGAGAGGACGCGAATTGAGGCCCGCTTTGATTATCGTGAGAACCGTCGAAAGCTCCTCAAACGTATATTTATAAGATTGCGTTTCTTTTCTCAAATGAATTTAAAAAATTTTTACTCCGGCGGCCCAGTGGCCACCTATATGAGGAGCACCTGCAGGGATGAAACGCCATGTAAGACCTTGGATACCATATGTAGAACATATGGTGGTCTGACATTCCCGAAGAAAATTTCGAAAATGTTTTTCCAATTCACGCGACGCGTCCACAAAGTTTGTACCATTATCGGAAAAAATAGTACTTGGACATCCCCGTCGCGATATAAATCGATGATAAAAATGTAGCCGAAGATAAGTCTGAAGTCGCTTCTAAATGAATGGCTTTCGTAGAAAAGCATACAAAAATGCAAACGTAGCCTTTAGTAATTTTACAAGCCCTGCCAGTAAAACTCTTAGTATCAAAGGGGCCTGCAAAGTCAACACCAGTTGTAGTAAAGGGCATATCAAGAGTAGTTCTTTCAGGGGGGAGAGCCGCCATAATCTGACTACATGACCGTTTTTTGTCAGTTAGGCACCGTTTGCAGCGTCCTACGACTCCCCGAATTTTCGACTTTAAACGTGGTACCCAACATTCGACGCGAAGTATTCGCAACATTTAGTTATTTCCACCGTGAATGGAAATTAAATGAACAAATTCAGTCAAAAGTAGAGTAAATCTGCTAGAATAGGGTAAAACAATTGGTTGCTGTTCAGTATAAGATAAAAATGGTGACTTAGCCAACCGACCATTTAACCTTATAACACCCTCGTCATCAATAAATGGATTCAAAGGAATCAGAAAACTTGTCGAACATAACGGTTTTTTTCTCTATCAAACATTTGTATTCATCTGCAAAGTGATACTTTTGAGCTATGATGGCTAAACGTAATTTAGCTTTTCTAATCTCACAACTAGACAAAGTATGATCTTTATATAAATAACGACCTGATTTATGATTTGGATGACTATTATAGAAAAAACGAAAAATGCATGAAAAAACGCGAAGCGCTCGATCAAGGCGAGAAAAATCTTCAAGAATATCAATATATATAACCATTCCTTTTGGGTCAGTAAAGAACGAAGCATGAGTCTTTACACGATGGCCTTCAATATCAGTATTAAAAGTAGAGAGTTCAGTGATATTCCATTTTGTCCTTTCCTGACGAAGCCAGTTTGGCCCATGCCACCAAAGGTCATTATCTGCAAGCTCCGAAGAAGAGATACCACGACTACCCAAATTGGCAGGATTGTCCTCAGATCGAACATGGTACCAATTATGCTTGCCTACATTTTCTTGAATTCTACACACCCTATTTGCAACGAAGGTGGTCCAAGAACAAGGGTCCTTTTTTAACCACGAAAGGACTATCGTAGAATCAGTCTAACAATAAACCTGGTTTAGTTGTATGTCGATTTCGCTAAGCACTGTCTTCAAAAGTTCTGAAGCCAAAACTGCTGCGCAAAGTTCAAGCCGCGGAATTGAAATCGATTTTATAGGTGACATTTTCGTCTTAAAAGATAACAAGTGAGTATAAATTTCGCCGCTGGAGGTTTCGATGCGAATATAAATCACCCACGTGCATGCCTTTTCCGAGGCATCAGAAACGACATGAAGTTAAACAGACGAATCAGGTGTATAATGAACCCAGCGAGGAATTTGTATACTCTTGACTTCATTATATGAAGTCACAAACTTTTGCCACTCACTTTCCGTTGAAAATGGAAGAGAATCATCCCAGTTGATATTATCCAACCAAATTTTTGCATAATCATCTTTGCAACAACAACAACTGGACCTAACCAACCTACAGGGTCAAATAACTTCGCGATCGCAGATAACACTTCCCTTTTAGTATGGCTCGATTTATGTGCAATAGGAGCGAAATTGAAGTAAAAGCAGTCAGGTTGAGCATTCCACTGAAAACCCAAAGTTTTAGAACTACTTGATTCCACAAAGGTCAAAACTTTAGCACCAACTAAATGCTCAGGAGGAAATCCGTTCAAAATGGTTCGTTCGTTAGATGTCCATTTTCGTAGTTCAAATTTAGCAGAAGACACAGCCGCTATAAGTTTATCACGAGCGATCAAAGCAGTCGAAATGTCGTGAGTCCCTGTCAAAACGTCGTCAACGTACATACACTTTCGTAAAATGTGTGATGCTAAAGGGTATTCGGCTTCAGAATCGTCCGTTAATTGTAGCAATGTCCGAATGGCAAGATAAGGAGCACACTTAACGCCAAACGTCACTGTTTGCCACTTATAGTCCTTAACGTCCTCCGTCGGAGGATCTCTAAACAAGATGCGTTGAAATGGAGTATAAGAAGAATTGACCCTTATCTGTCTATAAATCTAAAAAGTCTCCATCTTAAAAGCAAGAGGACTAAATCAGCCTGTAAGGTAGGTCCGACATAAAGGCAGTCGTTAAGACTATTACCGTTCGAAGTTTTCTTCGAAGCGTTGAAAACGACTCGTAATTTTGTCTTTCGTTCGGCTTTAACGACTGGATGATGAGGTAGATAGCATGCAAAATTAGTTGCTGTGGGTGGCGTTGAAACAAGTTTCATATGATCTAGGTCTAAATATTCTCTAACGACGCTATCATACATTTCCTTAATTTCAGGTTTTCGTAAAAGAGAAGATTCAGTCCTATAAAATTGCTTCAGAACAGTCATACGAGATATACCTAAATTTAAATATTGAGGAAATTCAGTCCTAAAGGTAGATAAAACTTTCTTCTTAGGATTTTCCTCATGTTCCCAAAATCATCCGAAAATTCTACCTTACAACTTGAGGTTTGTAAATTGGACCTGTAATAATACAACCAAATATCGTATTTTGAGCTAATAATGAGCCCGAAAGATCTCGACGAATTTCTCCTAACAATATTTTCGGATATAAGTCAGCACCTAATAACAAATCGACAGGTGTGGCAATTTTTCCCTAATAAACGAAGGAACTATAATGGATGGCATGTTACCCGATATATTTGGTAAAACGAGTGCCATAGTTTCCAACATAAAAGATGAGCTTATAGGAGACCCAATTTTAATAGGACAAATTTTCCGTGAAGTAGCAGGGACAGCCTGATTAACACCTGAAATTTGAGCATTCGTAGAATCCGTCGAAAGTTTCAGGCGATTTTGAAGCAGTTCAGAAATAAACGACGCTTCAGAAGCCGGGTCAAAAAGTGCTCGGGCTGAGTACCTAATACACTGATGAACGAGATTCACCATTGCTGTCCCTAAAAGCACGGTCCTATTTTCCGAGGTATGAAATACCTGTCGATTTGAAGGAGCTGTGTTGTTGCCGTTTAAAGTAGATGGGATAGAATTCGTAGGCATGGAGTTGGTCAGTCGAGAAGCTGTAGCCGAATTCGTACCTAAATTTGAATTACTATTTTCCCTTTAGGAATTGTCAGAATGTGGCAATTCACGATGTAGCATTGTATGATGATGTTTATTACACGTCGAACAATTATGAGTGCTACTAAAGGGTCCACCAAATAACTTTTTTTTTTGAAAATGCTATAAAAAAAAATACTGAATATTATCTCAAATTTCTTTTTTTATTTGAAAGTACAATCCTTCCAGTTAATAATGGAAAATAACTCCATTCAAATGGCTGCCTCGGCTGGCCATGCAGTAGCCTACATGATCGGTCCAATTTTTAAGCACATTATCGATTGTGTGCAGCTGTATTTCACCAATGGCTTCACGAATATTGTCCTTTAAAGCGTCAATTGTCTCTGGCTTGTTGGCGTAACACTTTTCTTTGAGGGCACCCCACAAATAATAGTCCAACGGTAACAAATCGCAGCTCCGAGGTGGCCAAACGACATCAGCTCTGCGGCTGATAATGCGATCTTCAAAAACAGGGCGCAAACATCGAGTGTAGCTTCGGCTGTGTGGCACGTAGCGCCGTCCTGTTGAAACTAGATGTTGCCAATATCCTCCTCTTCAATTTTTGTGAACAAAAATTCATTCAACATGGCCCGATAACGATCGCCATTGACAGTAACGGCCACTCCTTGCTCATTTTCGAAGAATAATGGCCCAATTATGCCCCTGGACCAAAATCCGCACCAAACAGTGACTCGTTTTGGGTGTATCGGCTTTTCAATGTATGCGTGCGGGTTTTCTGTGCCCCAAATGCGATAATTTTGCTTATTTACATATCCGCCAAGATCAAAATAAGCTTCATCTGAAAAGATGATTTTTTTTGGCAAAATCGGCATCTTCTGTAAGTCGATCGCAGGCCCACTTAGCGAAGCGAAAACGCATTGGATGGTCAGTTGGCTTCAGCTCCTGAACCAATTGGACTTTGTATGGCGTCATACCAAGGTCTTTATGCAAAATTCGTCTCAATGATGCCTACGACGGTGAATTGATGTTGATGGCGCTTCACGCACACTTTCTGCCACAGCAGAAATATTCTCGGTTGTACGCACTGTTTTTGGCATTTCACGCTTTGGTTTATCGATGAGGATGCCAGTTTCTTTCACTTTTTTTTCACAAGATAACGAACATACGGAGCTGACGGTGCTTCTTTTCTTCCAAAATCCGTATGCCATTTTCGCACACATTCTGCAACATTACCATGATTTTCAAAGTAATGTCGCAATATTTCCCAGCGTTGTTCAAGCATATACACAACTATATTCGTTCAGCTGAAAGATTAAACTAATTATCTGTAAAATCAGACATGAGCTAAGTGTTACCATTCACGAAATAGGCACTAGTTGAAAAAAAACGTTAGATGGCGGACCCTTTACAATTTTTCGCTTCATGTGTCCTTGATAGGCAATTGACACAACAATGAAACTTTTTCGCGGTCGAATATCTGTCGGAAGCAGATAGACTTTTAAAACGATGACAAGATCGTAAGAAATGCACCTGATTTTTGCACAAAATGCAATTTGCATTCGAAGAAGAGGAAGCAGCATTTGTATGATGTGCTTTAACTTTATGATCTGTTGACCGTTTGGAAGGTGCTGAACTTCTTAAGTCTCGAAGACAGTCCAATGTTTGTGATCTTTTCGTCAGAAATTGATCCAAATCATTCCAGAGAGACAAGGCCGACTTGTCTTTTTTACTCTGCTCCCAAAGATTACAGTATTGGTGGGTAACTGTTAAAAACATAAAAATAATAAAATTGGATCCCAGCTACGCGTTGAAATGTCATAAGTAGACATAGCTATAAGGCAACCATTAATACCGCGCTGTAAAGATTTCAACCCAACACTGGTTTCCTTATCAAGAAAAGGAAGCCCAAAAAGTGTTTTGAGTTGATTATTGACAAGCATACGAGGATTATCATAAGCTTCCCTTAAATTTTTCCATGCCACATCAAACCGTTGATTGGTAAGAGGGCATTTCGACACTATTGCCCGCGCCTCACCACTGGTTTTCCGAACCAAATGGCATAAGCGTTCGATGTTGCTAAGACGGGAGTTATTAACGTAGACCGCGGCAGAAATTGTCAGTCGAATTGCCATTAATAGCCGGCGGCTGCTCGTGAAGCTTGGAATGTGATTCCAAATTACGTAATTTTTCATTAATTCGCGATAAACAATTAACGAACGCATTTTTTAAATAACTGAGACAAGCGCGATAAGAAGGTTTTGCTTGTTCCATTGTTATCTCAAGATTGAAAACCGAATGAAGCTCTTCGCGTATATCATTATATCTCGCTTCATATTTAACGAGAGCATCCGAATCTTCAATGAAAATATCCATCGCGGTTTCAGGCATTTTGTATTAAAAAAAATTTTAAAATTTCGAAATTTAAAAAAAAATTTTAAAAATATATATAAAATTTTCTGAAAATTCACAAAAAATATTTATTAAGCTTAAATACGTAAATGAATTTCACAAAAAAATGCCGATATAAAAATATTAAAAATAATATTAAATTTAAAAAACACACTAAATAAGTCGCGACTATGACGGACAGTAGGGTGATAATATGCAATTTAAGAAAAAAAAAAACAACAATAACAATCTTTTCGATGACTCAAATCTTACCACTATAATGTCGATGTTTAACTTGTCAGCTGTCAACACAACGAGACCTGCACACTTCACGTCAACAAATAGCACTTTGCTTGATCTTTTCTTTACCAGTAATGAAAGTAAAGTCCTTCATTATGATCGGTTAGCAGTACCAGCATTTTCGAAGCACGATCTACTCTTCTTATTATATGATTTTGCAATAGAAACCCAGCCCCAAACATTTACTTATCGTGATTTTAATAATATTGATATCTTGTCTTTGGGATATGATCTTTGCTCTACTCCATGGGATCAAATTTTCTATTTACCGACTGTTGGAGAACAACTGTCATTTCTTAATGGCAAAATTTTAGGAATTTACAACAAACATGTCCTCAACAAAACGAAAACTATTAAAAATAGAGGCAGCCCTTGGTTCACAATGGAAACCAAGATGCTAATAGAACACCGTGATAATCTGTATCAGAAGTGGAAACGTTACAGGATACCAGAATATCACGACGAATATAAGATGGCTAGGAAAGCGGTTGTTTCCAAAATAAGGCATGATAAGTCTTCCTATTATTTTAATAAGTTTAATACAGCTATTGGATATAAAAAAATTTGGAAACAAAGATGTTAAAAAGTTAAATAGATTCCAACTAGTTATTAACCCAAAAGGGGGTACAAATATGAAAATATGTACAAAAATTAAGCATTTGTACTCAAACATTGCCGGCCACCTTGCTGCATCCAGATATGGTGCAATAAACTTGGAATATATACTTAAATTCATATGATATAAGCTAGAGTGCTTTTAGTATTATTTTATTAATTAATAAATTTTTATTTTCCAAAAACGCTTATAACTAATGTTTATTAGGAGGTCAAGTAGACCTGACCAGCATAGCCGGCTGTTTATTAAGAGGTCCAGGAGACCTGCCCAGAGAACTGGAAGTTTATTAGGAGGTCTATGGGACCTGACTAGCAAGCTATATTATGAGGTCCAAGGGACATGACCAGCAACGCTGGATGTTTTTTAGGAGGTCCAAGGGACCTGACCAGCAAAGCTGGATTTGTTTTTTAGGAGGTCGAAGGGACCTGACCAGCAGGGCTGGAGCCGTATTATCCAAGATAGCATCATCAAACAAGTAAGAAAATTATAGTCGGTCTAGACCGACTATACGATACCCTATACCATGCGCTAGAGACCCTATCTCTTAGGCCCAACTAATTGGATATAGAAAATAAGCATAAACCAAATTTGAGTGGCATTTTTATTAATTTTTTTTGGCTGCAGATATGAAAAAGTTCATATCGGATCCTATGTCTATATGGGGACTAGGCCCAAAAATGGACCGACCCAGACCATGGTTGGTAAAATCTCTTGTATTTTGCGAAAATACAAAATTTGAGATGAATCAAGGCAATATTTTTCTTTTTTGATAGATTTAAGTGAAGATCGGGAAGCAGCTCTATATGGGGCCTATGACCAAGAGTTGTCCCATAGGAACCGTTTTTGGACTATTCATTAATGGATGTAATAAACACATACAAACCCAATTTGACTAAGATCTATACGACAATCTTAGTCAAATTGGGTTTCATGTGTCCTTGATAGGCAATTGACACAACAATGAAACTTTTTCGCGGTCGAATATCTGTCGGAAGCAGATAGACTTTTAAAACGATGACAAGATCGTAAGAAATGCACCTGATTTTTGCACAAAATGCAATTTGCATTCGAAGAAGAGGAAGCAGCATTTGTATGATGTGCTTTAACTTTATGATCTGTTGACCGTTTGGAAGGTGCTGAACTTCTTAAGTCTCGAAGACAGTCCAATGTTTGTGATCTTTTCGTCAGAAATTGATCCAAATCATTCCAGAGAGACAAGGCCGACTTGTCTTTTTTACTCTGCTCCCAAAGATTACAGTATTGGTGGGTAACTGTTAAAAACATAAAAATAATAAAATTGGATCCCAGCTACGCGTTGAAATGTCATAAGTAGACATAGCTATAAGGCAACCATTAATACCGCGCTGTAAAGATTTCAACCCAACACTGGTTTCCTTATCAAGAAAAGGAAGCCCAAAAAGTGTTTTGAGTTGATTATTGACAAGCATACGAGGATTATCATAAGCTTCCCTTAAATTTTTCCATGCCACATCAAACCGTTGATTGGTAAGAGGGCATTTCGACACTATTGCCCGCGCCTCACCACTGGTTTTCCGAACCAAATGGCATAAGCGTTCGATGTTGCTAAGACGGGAGTTATTAACGTAGACCGCGGCAGAAATTGTCAGTCGAATTGCCATTAATAGCCGGCGGCTGCTCGTGAAGCTTGGAATGTGATTCCAAATTACGTAATTTTTCATTAATTCGCGATAAACAATTAACGAACGCATTTTTTAAATAACTGAGACAAGCGCGATAAGAAGGTTTTGCTTGTTCCATTGTTATCTCAAGATTGAAAACCGAATGAAGCTCTTCGCGTATATCATTATATCTCGCTTCATATTTAACGAGAGCATCCGAATCTTCAATGAAAATATCCATCGCGGTTTCAGGCATTTTGTATTAAAAAAAATTTTAAAATTTCGAAATTTAAAAAAAAATTTTAAAAATATATATAAAATTTTCTGAAAATTCACAAAAAATATTTATTAAGCTTAAATACGTAAATGAATTTCACAAAAAAATGCCGATATAAAAATATTAAAAATAATATTAAATTTAAAAAACACACTAAATAAGTCGCGACTATGACGGACAGTAGGGTGATAATATGCAATTTAAGAAAAAAAAAAACAACAATAACAATCTTTTCGATGACTCAAATCTTACCACTATAATGTCGATGTTTAACTTGTCAGCTGTCAACACAACGAGACCTGCACACTTCACGTCAACAAATAGCACTTTGCTTGATCTTTTCTTTACCAGTAATGAAAGTAAAGTCCTTCATTATGATCGGTTAGCAGTACCAGCATTTTCGAAGCACGATCTACTCTTCTTATTATATGATTTTGCAATAGAAACCCAGCCCCAAACATTTACTTATCGTGATTTTAATAATATTGATATCTTGTCTTTGGGATATGATCTTTGCTCTACTCCATGGGATCAAATTTTCTATTTACCGACTGTTGGAGAACAACTGTCATTTCTTAATGGCAAAATTTTAGGAATTTACAACAAACATGTCCTCAACAAAACGAAAACTATTAAAAATAGAGGCAGCCCTTGGTTCACAATGGAAACCAAGATGCTAATAGAACACCGTGATAATCTGTATCAGAAGTGGAAACGTTACAGGATACCAGAATATCACGACGAATATAAGATGGCTAGGAAAGCGGTTGTTTCCAAAATAAGGCATGATAAGTCTTCCTATTATTTTAATAAGTTTAATACAGCTATTGGATATAAAAAAATTTGGAAACAAAGATGTTAAAAAGTTAAATAGATTCCAACTAGTTATTAACCCAAAAGGGGGTACAAATATGAAAATATGTACAAAAATTAAGCATTTGTACTCAAACATTGCCGGCCACCTTGCTGCATCCAGATATGGTGCAATAAACTTGGAATATATACTTAAATTCATATGATATAAGCTAGAGTGCTTTTAGTATTATTTTATTAATTAATAAATTTTTATTTTCCAAAAACGCTTATAACTAATGTTTATTAGGAGGTCAAGTAGACCTGACCAGCATAGCCGGCTGTTTATTAAGAGGTCCAGGAGACCTGCCCAGAGAACTGGAAGTTTATTAGGAGGTCTATGGGACCTGACTAGCAAGCTATATTATGAGGTCCAAGGGACATGACCAGCAACGCTGGATGTTTTTTAGGAGGTCCAAGGGACCTGACCAGCAAAGCTGGATTTGTTTTTTAGGAGGTCGAAGGGACCTGACCAGCAGGGCTGGAGCCGTATTATCCAAGATAGCATCATCAAACAAGTAAGAAAATTATAGTCGGTCTAGACCGACTATACGATACCCTATACCATGCGCTAGAGACCCTATCTCTTAGGCCCAACTAATTGGATATAGAAAATAAGCATAAACCAAATTTGAGTGGCATTTTTATTAATTTTTTTTGGCTGCAGATATGAAAAAGTTCATATCGGATCCTATGTCTATATGGGGACTAGGCCCAAAAATGGACCGACCCAGACCATGGTTGGTAAAATCTCTTGTATTTTGCGAAAATACAAAATTTGAGATGAATCAAGGCAATATTTTTCTTTTTTGATAGATTTAAGTGAAGATCGGGAAGCAGCTCTATATGGGGCCTATGACCAAGAGTTGTCCCATAGGAACCGTTTTTGGACTATTCATTAATGGATGTAATAAACACATACAAACCCAATTTGACTAAGATCTATACGACAATTTGGATCTTATGGCAATTTATGTCGATTTTATAGGGGTCATTTGTATGGGGGCTAGGTCTGAACATGGACCGATTCTCACCAATTTCAATAGCGTTCATCCCATGGCCGATGAAAGCTTACATACCAAATTTCATCAAAATATATTCATATTTGCGACCTGCAGTTTGATTACAAGCTTTACATGGACACACAGACGGACGGACGGATGGACGGACATCGTTAAATCGAATCAGTTAGTGATTCTGATTCGATCGCTATAATTAAAGATGGGTCTAGGTCAAATATTTTTGGTAGTTACAAACAGCAGCACAAAGTCATTATACCCAAACCACATAGTGGTATAGGGTATAAAAATGTGGTATATATATATTGTGTCCTGTGGTTCCTATAAGGAACAAAGGGCCACAAAAAATGTGGTAATGCACCCATAATTCTTAAGAGATAACATAGGTTAACGACGAAGAAAAAATTATTGTTTTTAAGCGGATAAAGGGACCAGCTTTGCGATATATCGTCTTCCAATTCCATTCGCAGTGCCTACGTCTACCACCCTAACATGTCCGTCACTACCTGGGTAAACTTTTACGACGATACCTAATCTCCACGATGTTGGAGGTAATTGTTCATTACGAATTACGACTAAATCATTTTCTTGAATATTTCGATTCGGATGTTGCCATTTAAAACGTTTGTGCAATGTCACCAAATATTCCTCTTTCCACCGTTGGCAGAAATGCTGAGAAATTGCTTTCATTTTCCGAAACCGATTTAGTAAGCTTAGAAAATGACCGGGGGTCAACGAAACCGGTTCCTGAGGATTGTCCGTCATAGGACTGAGAGGACGCGAATTGAGGCACGCTTATATTCTCGTGAGAACCGCCGAAAGCTCCTCAAACGTATATTTATAAGATTGCGTTTCTTTTCTGAAATGAATTTTAAAACTTTTTACTCCGGCTGCCCAGTGGCCACCTATATGAGGAGCGCCTGCAGGGATGAAACGCCATGTAAGACCTTGGATACCATATGTAGAACATATGGTGGTCTAACATTCCCGAAGAAAATTTCGAAAATCTTTTTCCAATTCACGCAACGCGCCCACAAAATTTGTACCGTTATCGGAAAAAATAGTACTTGGACATCCCCGTCGCGATACAAATCGATGAAATGCCGATAAAAATGTAGCCGAAGATAAGTCTGAAGTCGTTTCTAAATGAATGACTTTCGTAGAAAAGCATACAAAAATGCAAACGTAGCCTTCAGTAATTTTACAAGCCCTGCCAGTAAAACTCTTAATATCAAAGGGGCCTGCAAAGTCAACACCAGTTGTAGTAAAGGGCATATCAAGAGTAGTTCTTTCAGGGGGGAGAGCCGCCATAATCTGACTACATGACCGTTTTTTGTCAGTTAGGCACCGTTTGCAGCGTCCTACGACTCCCCGAATTTTCGATTTTAAACGTGGTACCCAACATTCGATGCGAAGTATTCGCAACATTTAGTTATTTCCACCGTGAATGGAAATTAAATAAACAAATTCAGTCAAAAGTAGAGTAATCTGCTAGAATAGGGTAAAACAATTGGATGCTGTTCAGTATAAGATAAATATGGTGACTTAGGCAACCGACCATTTAACCTTATAACACCCTCGTCATCAATAAATGGATTCAAAGAATCAAAAAACTTGTCGAACATAACGGTTTTTTCTCTATCAAACATTTGTATTCATCTGCAAAATGATACTTTTGAGCTATGATGGCTAAACTTAATTTAGCTTTTCTAATCTCACAACTAGACAAAGTATGATCTTTATATAAATAACGACCTGATTTATGATTTGGATGACTATTATAGAAAAACGAAAAATGCATGAAAAAACGCGAAGCGCTCGATCAAGGCGAGAAAAATCGTCAAGAATATCAATATATATATCCTTTCCTTTTGGGGTCAGTAAAGAACGAAGCATCAGTTTTTACACGATGGCCTTCAATATCAGTATTAAGAGTAGAGAGTTCAGTGATATTCCATTTTGTCCTTTCCTGACGAAGCCAGTTTGACCCATGCCACCAAAGGTCATTATCTGCAAGCTCCGAAGAAGAGATACCACGACTACTCAAATTGGTAGGATTGTCCTCAGATCGAACATGGTACCAATTATGCTTGCCTACATTTTCTTGAATTCTACACACCCTTTTCGCAACGATGGTGGTCCAAGAACAAGGGTCCTTTTTTAACCACGAAAGGACTATCGTAGAATCAGTCCAACAATAAACCTGGTTAAGTTGTATATCGATTTCGCTAAGCACTGTCTTCAAAAGTTCTGAAGCCAAAACTGCTCCGCAAAGTTCAAGCCGCGGAATGGAAATCGATATTATAGGTGACATTTTCGTCTTAAAAGATAACAAGTGAGTATAAATTTCGCCGCTGGAGGTTTCGATGCGAATATAAATCACCCACGCGCATGCCTTTTCCGAGGCATCAGAAACGACATGAAGTTCAACGGACGAATCAGGTGTATAATGAACCCAGCGAGGAATTTGTATACTCTTGACTTCATTATATGAAGTCACAAACTTTTGCCACTCACTTTCCGTTGAAAATGGAAGAGAATCATCCCAGTTGATATTATCCAACCAAATTTTTGCATAATCATCTTTGCAACAACAACAACTGGACCTAACCAACCTACAGGGTCAAATAACTTCGCGATCGCAGATAACACTTCCCTTTTAGTATGGCTCGATTTATGTGCAATAGGAGTGAAATTGAAGTAAAAGCAGTCAAGTTGAGCATTCCACTGAAAACCCAAAGTTTTAGAACTACTTGATTCCACAAAGGTCAAAACTTTAGCACCAACTAAATGCTCAGGAGGAAATCCGTTCAAAATGGTTCGTTCGTTAGATGTCCATTTTCGTAGTTCAAATTTAGCAGAAGACACAGCCGCTATAAGTTTATCACGAGCGATAAAAGCAGTCGAAATGTCGTGAGTCCCTGTCAAAACGTCGTCAACGTACATACACTTTCGTAAAATGTGTGATGCTAAAGGGTATTCGGCTTCAGAATCGTCCGTTAATTGTAGCAATGTCCGAATGGCAAGATAAGGAGCACACTTAACGCCAAACGTCACTGTTTTCCACTCATAGTCCTTAACGTCCTCCGTCGGAGGATCTCTAAACAAGATGCGTTGAAATGGAGTATAAGAAGAATTGACCCTTATCTGTCTATACATTTGCGTGATGTCGCAATTGAAAACAAATCTAAAAAGTCTCCATCTTAAAAGCAAGAGGACTAAGTCAGCCTGTAAGGTAGCTCCGACATAAAGGCAGTCGTTAAGACTATTACCGTTCGAAGTTTTATTCGAAGCGTTGAAAACGACTCGTAATTTTATCTTTCGTTCGGCTTTAACGACTGGATGATGAGGTAGATAGCATGCAAAATTAGTTGCTGTGGGTGGCGTTGAAACAAGTTTCATATGATCTAGGTCTACATATTCTCTAACGACGCTATCATACATTTCCTTAATTTCAGGTTTTCGTAAAAGAGAAGATTCAGTCCTATAAAATTGCTTCAGAACACTCGTACGAGATATACCTAAATTTAAATATTGAGGAAATTCAGTCCTAAAAGGAAGGGTCACAATGTATCGACCATCTGACCCTCGACGAGTAGTTTTTCTATAATTCTCCTCACAAATTTTATCAAAGGTAGATAAAACTTTCTTCTTAGGATTTTCCTCATGTTCCCAAAATCATCCGAAAATTCTACCTTAGAACTTGAGGTTTTTAAATTGGACCTGTAATAATACAACCAAATATCGTATTTTGAGCTAATAATGAGCCCGAAAGATCTCGACGAATTTCTCCTAACAATATTTTCGGATATAAGTCAGCACCTAATAACAAATCGACAGGTGTGGCAATTTTTCCCTAATAAACGAAGGAACTATAATGGATGGCATGTTACCCGATATATTTGGTAAAACGAGTGCCATAGTTTCCAACATAAAAGATGAGCTTATAGGAGACCCAATTTTAATAGGACAAATTTTCCGTGAAGTAGCAGAGACAGCCTGATTAACACCTGAAATTTGAGCATTCGTAGAATCCGTCGAAAGTTTCAGGCGATTTTGAAGCAGTTCAGAAATAAACGACGCTTCAGAAGCCGGGTCAAAAAGTGCTCGGGCTGAGTACCTAATACACTGATGAACGAGATTCACCATTGCTGTCCCTAAAAGCACGGTCCTATTTTCCGAGGTATGAAATACCTGTCGATTTGAAGGAGCTGTGTTGTTGCCGTTTAAAGTAGATGGGATAGAATTCGTAGGCATGGAGTTGGTCAGTCGAGAAGCTGTAGCCGAATTCGTACCTAAATTTGAATTACTATTTTCCCTTTAGGAATTGTCAGAATGTGGCAATTCACGATGTAGCATTGTATGATGATGTTTATTACACATCGAACAATTATGAGTGCTACTAAAGGGTCCGCCAAATAACTTTTTTTTTTGAAAATGCTATAAAAAAAAATACTGAATATTATCTCAAATTTCTTTTTTTATTTGAAAGTACAATCCTTCCAGTTAATAATGGAAAATAACTCCATTCAAATGGCTGCCTCGGCTGGCCATGCAGTAGCCTACATGATCGGCCCAATTTTTAAGCACATTATCGATTGTGTGCAGCTGTATTTCACCAATGGCTTCACGAATATTGTCCTTTAAAGCGTCAATTGTCTCTGGCTTGTTGGCGTAACACTTTTCTTTGAGGGCACCCCACAAATAATAGTCCAACGGTAACAAATCGCAGCTCCGAGGTGGCCAAACGACATCAGCTCTGCGGCTGATAATGCGATCTTCAGAAACAGGGCGCAAACATCGAGTGTAGCTTCGGCTGTGTGGCACGTAGCGCGGTCCTGTTGAAACTAGATGTTGCCAATATCCTCCTCTTCAATTTTTGTGAACAAAAATTCATTCAACATGGCCCGATAACGATCGCCATTGACAGTAACGGCCACTCCTTGCTCATTTTCGAAGAATAATGGCCCAATTATGCCCCTGGACCAAAATCCGCACCAAACAGTGACTCGTTTTGGGTGTATCGGCTTTTCAATGTATGCGTGCGGGTTTTCTGTGCCCCAAATGCGATAATTTTGCTTGTTTACATATCCGCCAAGATCAAAATAAGCTTCATCTGAAAAGATGATTTTTTTTGGCAAAATCGGCATCTTCTGTAAGTCGATCGCAGGCCCACTTAGCGAAGCGAAAACGCATTGGATGGTCAGTTGGCTTCAGCTCCTGAACCAATTGGACTTTGTATGGCGTCATACCAAGGTCTTTATGCAAAATTCGTCGCAATGATGCCTACGAAATGTTCAATTCTTGAGAACAACGGTGAATTGATGTTGATGGCGCTTCACGCACACTTTCTGCCACAGCAGAAATATTCTCGGTTGTACGCACTGTTTTTGGCATTTCACGCTTTGGTTTATCGATGAGGATGCCAGTTTCTTTCACTTTTTTTTCACAAGATAACGAACATACGGAGCTGACGGTGCTTCTTTTCTTCCAAAATCCGTATGCCATTTTCGCACACATTCTGCAACATTACCATGATTTTCAAAGTAATGTCGCAATATTTCCCAGCGTTGTTCAAGCATATACACAACTATATTCGTTCAGCTGAAAGATTAAACTAATTATCTGTAAAATCAGACATGAGCTAAGTGTTACCATTCACGAAATAGGCACTAGTTGAAAAAAAACGTTAGATGGCGGACCCTTTACAATTTTTCGCTTCATGTGTCCTTGATAGGCAATTGACACAACAATGAAACTTTTTCGCGGTCGAATATCTGTCGGAAACAGATAGACTTTTAAAACGATGACAAGATCGTAAGAAATGCACCTGATTTTTGCACAAAATGCAATTTGCATTCGAAGAAGAGGAAGCAGCATTTGTATGATGTGCTTTAACTTTATGATCTGTTGACCGTTTGGGAGGTGCTGAACTTCTTAAGTCTCGAAGACAGTCCAATGTTTGGGATCTTTTCGTCAGAAATTGATCCAAATCATTCCAGAGAGACAAGGCCGACTTGTCTTTTTTACTCTGCTCCCAAAGATTACAGTATTGGTGGGTAACTGTTAAAAACATAAAAATAATAAAATTGGATCCCAGCTACGCGTTGAAATGTCATAAGTAGACATAGCTATAAGGCAACCATTAATACCGCGCTGTAAAGATTTCAACCTAACACTGGTTTCCTTATCAAGAAAAGGAAGCCCAAAAAGTGTTTTGAGTTGATTATTGACAAGCATACGAGGATTATCATAAGCTTCCCTTAAATTTTTCCATGCCACATCAAACCGTTGATTGGTAAGAGGGCATTTCGACACTATTGCCCGCGCCTCACCACTGGTTTTCCGAACCAAATGGCATAAGCGTTCGATGTTGCTAAGACGGGAGTTATTAACGTAGACCGCGGCAGAAATTGTCAGTCGAATTGCCATTAATAGCCGGCGGCTGCTCGTGAAGCTTGGAATGTGATTCCAAATTACGTAATTTTTCATTAATTCGCGATAAACAATTAACGAACGCATTTTTTAAATAACTGAGACAAGCGCGATAAGAAGGTTTTGCTTGTTCCATTGTTATCTCAAGATTGAAAACCGAATGAAGCTCTTCGCGTATATCATTATATCTCGCTTCATATTTAACGAGAGCATCCGAATCTTCAATGAAAATATCCATCGCGGTTTCAGGCATTTTGTATTAAAAAAAATTTTAAAATTTCGAAATTTAAAAAAAAATTTTAAAAATATATATAAAATTTTCTGAAACTTCACAAAAAATATTTATTAAGCTTAAATACGTAAATGAATTTCACAAAAAAATGCCGATATAAAAATATTAAAAATAATATTAAATTTAAAAAACACACTAAATAAGTCGCGACTATGACGGACAGTAGGGTGATAATATGCAATTTAAGAAAAAAAAAACAACAATAACAATCTTTTCGATGACTCAAATCTTACCACTATAATGTCGATGTTTAACTTGTCAGCTGTCAACACAACGAGACCTGCACACTTCACGTCAACAAATAGCACTTTGGTTGATCTTTTCTTTACCACTAATGAAAGTAAAGTCCTTCATTATGATCAGTTAGCAGCACCAGCATTTTCGAAGCACGATCTACTCTTCTTATCATATGATTTTGCAATAGAAACCCAGCCCCAAATATTTACTTATCGTGATTTTAATAATATTGATATCTTGGCTTTGGGATATGATCTTTGCTCTACTCCATGGGATCAAATTTTCTATTTACCGACTGTTGGAGAACAACTGTCATTTCTTAATGGAAAAATTTTAGGAATTTACAACAAACATGTCCTCAACAAAACGAAAACTATTAAAAATAGAGATAGACCTTGGTTCACAATGGAAACCAAGATGCTAATAGAACACCGTGATAATCTGTATCAGAAGTGGAAACGTTACAGGATACCAGAATATCACGACGAATATAAGATGGCTAGGAAAGCGGTTGTTTCCAAAATAAGGCATGATAAGTCTTCCTATAATTTTAATAAATTTAATACAGCTATTGGATATAAAAAAATTTGGAAACAAATACGCGAAATTGGAATAAATAAGACAATTAATCAATCAAGAATGTTGACATTAATGCGCTAAATGAAGGTTTTGAAAATATTCCTCTACCAGCCGTAAATAACAAATTTTATGATGATTTTCCCTGTAATAATTTAAACATTCCCAAATTTAACTTTCAGTGTGTAACACTAACAGAGGTAGTTGAAAGTTTCAATGCTACTAAATCGAATGCAGTGGGCCTTGATAACATACACCCCAGATTTATAAAAAGATTTTACCATGGATTGTCCGTTTCATAATGTACTTGTTTAACTCCATAATCACTACTAGCATCTTTCCAATGGAGTGGAAACATGCCAAAATAATGCAATACCAAAAACGGGTAACGAATACCGCCCGATTGCAATTCTTCCATATCTCTCAAAAGTTTTCGGGCACCTTTTACACAGACAAATCTTTAGGTATTTAAACGACAACATCTTACTTACAGAGCGTTTCAGGCCACAGCATAGCTGTATAACAGCTTTATCTGATGTAGTTGAGGAGTTAAGAAGTAACATGGATGATGGAAAGATATCTTTTTTGGTTTTATTGGATCACTCAAAGGCATTTGACACGGTGTACCACTCAATTTTATGCCTCAAACTGAAGAGGTTTTTTAACTTTTCTACATTAGCAGTTAGACTCATGTTTTCATATCTCACAAACAGATCCCAATCTGTTGCTAATGGTAGCTCCATCTCAAACTCACTGCAAGTTATAAGAGGGGTACCACAGGGTTCAATCCTTGGACCACTACTTTATTCGATATATGCCAATGATCTTCCACAACAAATTAAATTCTCTAAGGTTCAGATGTACGCTGATGACATTCAGCTATATTTAAGTAGTACCAAGGATTCAATTATTTCCAAAACTCAAGAACTAAATTATGATCTCAAACGTATTCTAAATTGGTCAACGGCAAATGGTCTACGACTTAATCCAAATAAATCTAAGTGTATTATAATAAAGAAGAAAGTGATGCATTTATAGAATGAGATTAATGTCTTCCTTGGGGGTTCTAAAATTGACATCGTGGACTCTGTACGAAATCTCGGAGTTGTGTTTAATGGAACTCTGACTTGGTCAGATCATATTAATCAATCCTGTGGCAGAATTTATAGTATGGTAAGAAGTTTATGGTTAACACAGCACTTTACTCCACTGAAAATAAGATTGCTACTTGCTAAAACATATCTTTTACCAACATTTCTAGATGCATCTGAGGTTTTCACAGGTTGCAACTCTAGGGATAACAGAAAATTTACTGTAACTTTCAACAACATTATTCGCTATATCTTTGGATTAAGAAAATTTGATCATGTATCCCAATACTCGTGTCATGTCTTACACATGTCATTTGACAACTGTATTAAATTCAAGAACATTATATTGCTACATAAAATTATTATAACAATGGCTCCAAAATATCCTTTTGAACGATTAAAGTTCGCAAGATCGAATAATTCAGTTTAAATACCGGGACCATGCCTCTGAATGTCAATTTTTATTCTAACTATTCGTCTCTGGAATCAGGGTTTAGAAAATTACTATACCAATACTTTAATTGATTTTATTTGATTTTTTTTAATGTTTTTTAATTGTAATTTGTAATATTTTAAATTTAGATTAAGAGTTACTGATATTAAATATATAGTGAATAACTTATCTGATTCCATTACTGTAATTTATTAGATACTGTGTCTTGTTGTAATGGAGAATCGCATTTAATAAATAAATACAAATACAAATAAATACAACACTGTGTTCAAAATAAAACAGCTTATGAGATGCGTACGTAAAAAAATGTATTACTCGCGAATAAAGCACAAAAGAAAACAACAAGTAAGGAAAAACGCTTGATGTACGTATGTAAGTAAAGTGTTAAAAAAATAATGTCTTTATCAAACCCGACGGCTTTTGTTTTTCACAATAAATTAAAGAGATGAATTCACTTTATAATTTAAGTGTTCGCTTTATTTTTACACGGTGTAACGTTAACTTTAATGCCGAAAACAAATTGATCTAAAAATTTTTATAAGGAAAAAATTAAATCCGTCCGTCCATGTAAACAAACGCATTGTTGATCAAAATTGTACCAAAAAACGAAAGGAATGACAAAATGTCAAACAAAGGTACGGTATAAAGTAACACTTTAGAAGGGTTGTAAGACGATCGCAATGAATCAAAAAATATTAACAAATAAATAATTTTTAATATGAATATTAATTTTTTATTTCCGAAATTTATTTTGTTAATAAAAAATACGCGATTTTAACAATTGAACTATACGCACCTTTTTATTCTTTTTTTTTTTTTTGAAATTGATAAAATATTTAAAGCCGAATTTGTAAAAAGAAAAACTTTTAAAATCCGACTTACTTTGCAGGAATCCGGTTCGACGAAGGACCAAAATGTTTGCCGTCAAATGCGAAATTAAGAAAATAAAAACAAAATTTTTCAATTAGTTAAAAATGAGATAAAAGTTCTCAAATTTACTTATTTAAATATATTACCTTTGTACAAAGTGATAATAAAAAAATTGCCGGTTTATCGTAGTGATATTGCAGAAAGCGAAAAAGAGACTAGACTAATTATTATTAGTTAAGGATGTAAGAGGGTGACAAACAATGTTTACAAGTACCGTTAACGGTTCTACTAGATAGAATCTGTGTAAAAACTCGTAACAAAGATGTTAAAAAGTGGAGTTAAATAGATTTCAACAAGTTATTAACCCAAAATGGGGTTAATATTTAACTGCGGTGCAAATATGAAAATGTGTACAAAAATTAAGCATTTGTACTCAAACAAGCACAAAGTCATTATACCCAATCCACATGGTGGTATAGGGTATAAAAACATAAATCTAGCGAGACCGGGAGAGATATTATAATATGAAATATTATTCTTTTCTTGCACTTCTGAATTCAAATTTTTATCCTCCACTTAAGTTTATGCCTTTTTTGCACTACTTTTCAAAATTTATATATTCTCTTCTTTACTCACTATTTCGTTTTCATATTTGTTGAATTTTCTGCTACAATTGTGTTTGCTGTCAACGCCAAAGAATTCCTTTTTCCGAATGATAACCTCAGAGTAAATTCCCACGTAGTACTAATGTGTTTCATCGCCAGTTAAGCCGATTTAAAAATTTTTTTTTTTTTTTTTTGTAACTGAACACATGGAAGTGGATGTCTGCAGAGCAGCGATAGGCAGAGAACATTGAATAAAAGAGAGTAAATAAGTTGCTTTACATTTAGAGAAATTTTTGGAAAGTTCTTGAAACTGTACATATATGCAATAAAAAAAAGGAATTCAGTAAAGAAACCTAAAACGTATTATATAATTAATAAATTTTTTAATAATGGTAAAATCTATATGTATATAAAAAATTGGATTTTGGACACTGTGTGTGTTGTAAAAAAAAATTAGTTAAGGTACTTGAAAAAACGCTACAATTATATTTCTTCCGTTAGTTCTTGAAGTTTTTCATTATTGGGATATTGTGTAAAAATTTCTTGAGTTTTTTAAAATGGAAAGTTTTCTTGAAAACTCATTAATTGCATGCATAAGTTCACTTATATTTTTGTCTTTTCCTTGTAGTACGAGATTTAAATTATTAATGTGTTGTGTTACGTCAGCTAGAAAGCTTAAGTCGTAAAGAAAATTAGAAACAAGCCAGCGATTGTAAAAGGTTTCTACCTCTACCCTAAGATTAAAAAGTCGCTCTAAGATTTTTCCACGACTTAACCATCGCACCTCCGTATACATTAATACATCGCCATAATCAGCGTCTATATCTTTCAGAAACTCTGTCAACTTTCTGTGTGTAAGTGCGTTATGACATCCTCTAAGGCGATTAATTATTTTAACAGCTATTTTCATGGATTCTTGAAGACCTATTCTTTTTGAAAACAATTCTTGTTGGTGGATTATACAATGAAATGTATGTACATTTACCTTAGCTTTTATTAACTGACCCACAAACCCTTGGTTTCGCCCAACCATTACTGCAGCGCCGTCAGTGCAAAATTTTTTCTGTTTCTATCAGATATAAAATATTCTTTTCGAAAGCATCAAAAATAACTTCACAATAAATATTTCCGTAAAAAGAGTGTCTATTTAATATATCCTCAAATGAATCGATACGTATTTGGCATTTTTTGTCCCCTCATTGGTCTCCCATTGAATAAATTGTCCAATATCTTCTATTCGGTGAGTTAATGTTCGGCGAGATAAAGGTATATCGTTAACTATGTCCCCTATTTGTTGTCCTGCTTCTCCAAATAAGTACATTATTGACAAACAAGTGTCTTTAAAAAACTGCCCATCTTCTAAAGGCCGTCCTTTTTTTGCTAAAGCTAAACTTATTACATATGTAGCTTTAAATTTCTGATCAACCGTGCCATTGCTAGAACTACTCGCACACCTTCTCTCAAGTTGAAGATTTTTAAGCCTAAAATCTTTTTTTAATTTTTCAATTATTTGCTTTCTGTTAGTTCCAGAAACATAATGCATTTCGGCATGAAATCTGTCATAGTGTCGCTTAAGATAAGACCTACACATAGTTTTTAATACCTGATTGCAAATGATGCACTCAGCTTCATTAGACCGATTTAAAGATAATACAAAAAGATTTTCCCACTCTACAATATGCACTGTCTTAAAGGACGAAGTTCCACAATGGAACGAAGATACTTTAAAAGAAGAAGCATGCGGATTTCAACAGATATGGAACTTTCCCAATAGTGTTGAAGCTATCGATGGAAAGCACATCCAAATAAGAGCTCCGCCGAGGAGTGGAAGTATATTTTATAATTACAAAGTAAGTATTGCATTATGTTTTGAAGTTACGATATATGTGTAAACAAAAAGTACTTTCTAGGGCTTTCTTCCCATCGTTTTGTTAGCGGTTTGCGATGCGGATTATAGGTTCACATACTTGGATGTTGGAGCATATGGGAGCGAGGGCGATTCCGGAATCTTTATGGAGTCTAAATTTGGCATGAGCATCATGAAAGACACTTGCCGTTTCCCTCCAGATGCTTTTGTTGGCGACATAAAATTGCCATACTTTTTAGTAGGAGATGACGCTTTTCCACAATCGAAGCGAATAATGAAACCCTTTAGTAAAAAAGCACTTGCTAAAGAAGCAAAAATATTTAATTATAGATTGAGCATTGCTAGGAGGTGCATCGAAAATGCCTTCGGAGTACTTGTAGCACGATGGGCCTGCTTGCGGAAGGTGTTATTTTATTCGCCCAGTAATGCGCAATCGATAACAACTGCATGCTGTCTTTTGCATAATTTCCTCATGAACAAAAGTCGTCAGACGTATTGCTCTGAGGTATTTTCTGGACGCGAGATAGACGGGTTGTGGATGCCAGGCGAATTGCAGACAACATCAACAATGGACAACCTCCCATTAGTTTCGAGGCATGGAAGAAGTTCTGACTATGCTAAGCATATAAGAAGCGCCTTGAAGAACTATGTAAATTCTGTGGAAGGTTCCGTTCCATGGCAAATTGATGCTGCTTATCTTTGAAAACTTCAAAATATTTGTACTTCAATTTTTAAAGTTTATTAATAAAATAAAAAAACATAAACAAGTCAATTTTTAAAGCTTATTTATTAATAACAAAAAAAAAACAATTCAATTTTTAAAGCTTATTATTAGATAACAAAAAAAAGCAATTCAATTTTTTACGCTTATTAATTAAATAACAAAAACAAAAACAATTCAATTTTTAAAGCTTATTACTTATTAGATAACAAAAAAAAAAAAAAATTCAAATTTTTACGCTTATTTAGTAAATAACAAAAAAAAAACGATTAAATTTTTAAAGCTTATTACTTAATAGATAACAAAAAAAAGACAATTCAATTTTTTAAGCTTATTAATTAAATAAAAACAATTCAATTTTTAGAGATCAATTAAAAAAAATTCTTACTAAGAATATGTAAGGAACAAACATAGTTAAGATTTCTGCCGCTCTTCGCTTACTTTTTGTAGTAAGTAGGAATTTATTTCCTCACAGGCTTTCTCAGCCACGTCGTCTGGGAGCTTTTCCAGCAACCAGTTAAAAGTAGCTATTGGCTCTTTATATTTCCGTTTTTGTTGTGTTGCTTCTCTAGACTCCTGCAATTGCTTTTGGTTTTCAAGAAGCACTCCGAATTGCTGAAGGAGCATACTTTTTCCACTTTCAGTCCTGCTTTTTTTACCACTTGCTGAAGTTGATGGCGTCTAGAATAATAAGAGGATATTAAAAAAAAATCACAAATAAAAAATTATTTTTATACTTCATATTCGTACTGAGCATTGTATTCGCTCACTGATGCCTCATCTATTTCAGTGTCGGACTGAGCCGATTGAAAGATTCTGCAATTAAAAAGTCTCTTCAATAGACCCATGAAAGTTTGGTTAGAAATTTTAAAATTAACTTACTTCCTCTTCTGGGCTGTTCTGGGTAGGAAGGCCATATCCTCGGCGAACTCCCAATCTAGAGACTCACTCTCAAAGTGAGGTTCGTCAAGTGCTTCACCGCCATGGTCTCCACTTTTTCCCTTCAGGCCGACTTTCGCATGGTAGCGATAGCTCTCCCGCATGCTTGCCCATGCTACTTTGCACTCATTGACTGTAAATTCAATGAAAAACATTGCACTATTACACAAAAAAAGTGTCAATACAATATTTCTACCAGGTCTTTGGATTGCCTCGCTTACTGACGCCCAAGCTTGGTCCACTGCGTCTTTTCTGGAATGTAATTTTTCGGTAACATCCCAAATTCTTCGGTTCAGCTTTGTTTGGCCTGCTAAACGCTTTTTAAGCTCAGTATCAAAATTACCCATCCGCTTCTGGTTTTTCTTTGCCGAATTTTGTTCGTTTTTTCCATGTTTGCAACTGAAAAATAACTTTTAATTTTTTAGCATATTACATTTTGCTTATGCGTACCTCTCCTGTCAAAATTCCGTTCAGAAAGAACGAAAAATTTGATATTCCTGCTCAAAGCCTGGGTTGCCTAACTTAATTTTCGTAAAAAAAAGTAGTAAAAACAATACTACTTTTTTAAAAAGCTGCGGACTATCAACAGAAATTTTTTGACAGAAAAATTCCTTAAGCATTTCTGAAGCGTTTTTTTTTATATGAAGTTTTTGATTCCTTAGCAAGCTGCGTACAGGCCTTAATAATGTAAATCAAATTTTATGTTTTGCTCTCTATTTATAGTTGCCTTTGTTACTATTTATGCGTGAAACAAATAATACAAGATGTTCTGTATGTGGGCAGTAGTAAACGACCGAAAGCACCGTCACACAAACACATGTTTGTGGTATACGGCAAATTTGTTTACATTTCGATTTCGATCTGAAAATAGTCTTTTTTTTAACTTGACTGAAATTGTTTTATATATATTTTCTATATTTTAAACCCACTTGTTGGTTAGTTCAAAATAATTTTTTTAAAGTTAAAAAGTAGTGTAATAAAACAAGCGTAAGGTATGTTTTGGGGATTTTAAGGAACGTCTTGGTAGGAAAATTTTTGCCTTTGTTGCAACTCTGGCTAAAATATACACGAAGAGTAAATGTAAACACCCGAAGAACTTCGTAATCCAGGCAAACCAGCGCCCGTCGCTTCTGTAGAGCTTTCCGCATGTCAAGTGATTTTTATTTATTTCCATGTATTCCATGACCATGTATTTCTTTGCGTCTTTAGGAACATTAAATAAGTCTAAACGTAAAGAAATTTTATTATTATAAGTTATAATAATATGAGAAATTATAATTTATACGTGTTCGAGTAAAAATTCAATTCATTCAATTCATATAAAAGTGATCTTATTTTGACCCTCATCGTTCGAGTTTTAAAGATGTAAGAAGACTGTAATTTACAATTCATTTATAGGTACCTATAATTTTACTTGTAAATAATAATAAATTTATAAAAACGTTGTGCTTATTTATACACATATTATATTTATGTTATATGAATCGATTCATATAACTACTTGTCGAAAAAACTAAACTATAGAACGAATTTTCGTAAAATCTTAAAAAAGTCATATTTTCTCCATACAAACACACTAGAAATTTTCAATCGATTTCCGGCTCATCTTTTCTTTATGTGATTGTCCCCAAACTTCATTTTTATTAGTTTTATATAGAAAGGAAACAAACTGAACGCCAACACAACCCAAAATGGCATTTTCATTTTTAAGGACCACTCTAATATGCACATATTACACTATGTTTAACATTTTATATGAAATTTTTTCCTGCACAGCAAGCGTCTTATAATTAAAGTACTGGATCGGTAATGTATGATATTTAATAAATAATTGTATTTAATTAAAAGGTAACATGATTTATAATTTTTATATAAAGCTGCCATTGGGAGACCAAACTTTTATGCCTTATTTTAATTATAGAATTATTTGTTCTTGATTTTGAAAAAATATCTGAATAAACAGATATGTGGGCTCACATGTAAATATAATCTTACGCATCAGTATCAATGATCGTATCTTCAATAGATCGCAATAATTCACACCGTAAAGTTTTCGTTCACCCGGTGTTATGTGGGATGATCTTTTCCTATTATAGACTTATCTTAATACAAATTTTAACGTAGATTTTAATTTCCTGGAGCTAATAGAATCACAGCTAGCAAGTTGTTTACATCCAAACAATAAAGTTGGAATTAGATAGGTTTCTGTAAGTATAACTCGAACATGGTCTGGTGTAAGGTGTTGAGTATTCCACAGCGATCAATGCATTGAATACTTTTTCTCGAAGCGACATTCTTACGATCAGGTGAGAGCTTGATTGAAAAGAATTCAACGATTTTTGGGTTTGTTGTATTTTCAGTTATTTGAAGGTTAAGCATAATACCTGGTATAGCAGGTGGAAGCATAGATCTTGGTGTAATAATGATACATTTAGACTTTGATGTAGTGAGCCATAGACCATTTGCCATAGCCCATAAATGAATTTATTTAAAATCCACATTTGTGTTCGCAATATAGTCATTAAGTTCAGAAAAATGACTACAAACGTAAAGTTGCACATCATTAAGAAACATATGAACTTACCAATACGAAAGTTGTCTAGGCAAATCATTTACATATATAGTAAATAGAAGCAGTCCTAGAATCGAAACTTGCGGGACGCCCTTTTTTTCTGGAAGAACATTACACACTTTGTTATTAGCGTGAACGAATTGTTGTCGAATTGCTAAATTAGTCGATATAATAGCGTAGATAGACGACATCGTTAATTTGCATTAGCAGTCTTACTAATGCAAAAATTTACCCTGACCGACGGCAGATTTTGCATCTAGTAAACAGCTGTTTGTTTGTAACCAACTGTTTATTTTCAACTAAATTTTTTCCATTTATATCGAAATAAAATGGATAGAAGATAGAAAGTATGATTAGCAGCTATGCTGTTGGTTAAAAATCACGATTTATTTGGAAAAAGGCTGAAATTTCTTTTGCTGAAACTGCACTAGCAACCGTCAATTTGAACGTGTTGCTGCAAATTGGGATCGCAGTAGATCACTCTGAACAAAAAGGAAGGCAATTGTGTAAATTTGTAGGTTTAATATTATCTCTTCATGGAGGATATTATTCATATATAGCATTTTTTTCCTCTATTTTTAAATCTAAATCCTATTTTATTTTCTTCGTTATGTTTCTTTCACCAATATTTATGTTGGTTTACTGTTTTTATAAAAACATCATTTGAATACTTTCAGTTCGTACATCAAAATCATCAAAATTTAAGTTCAGTTTCATTTTTAGTAATCGAGTTCTTCTAGTTGTTCTGAAAAAAAAATCTCTAAAGGAAACCTAAAAACTAAAAGATGATTTACTCGACCAGTCGGCCGCCGTAAAAGAAGAACTCATTAATCACTGTTTGATTAGAGGGACACGGAATTCGCTATTGCTTTGAGATACTCAATCTTTTTTTTATAGATAACTAGCCTTGTCATAGTTCTTGACGATAGCCACCAATTGATCGTTTCGATTCTTGTATTTTTTTGAGGGTGGCACTCCTGGGATAGCATTGCGGATCAG